>JAOTRI020102292.1:0-14020 GCA_028564885.2 Zoanthus sanctaehelenae
TTATTATTATTATTATTATTATTATTATTATTATTATTATTATTATTATTATTATTATTATTATTATTATTATTATTCTTTTAAGAACCAGTAGATTTTGCCCTGGCTAATTGCTCTTTAAAATTGTTAGGTTGGTTCAGCCTCAAATTATTTCTAGTTACTTCTTATTTTTATGAGGGGTTTGGAATGATGAGAATATCGAAACGAAGACAAGGCATTGAAAAGCAGTGCTATTCGTCTGAAGAACTTTTAGTATTACATGAATACGTGTATCATTTGGTAAAAGAGTAGATATAATAATAAATGGGAAACCTTAGTATTACATGAGTACGTGTATCATTTGGGACAATATAGTAGATATAATAATAAATGGCAAACGTTAGTATTACATGAATACGTGTATCATTTGGGACAATATAGTAAATATAATAATAAATGGGAAACGTTAGTATTACATTAATACGTGTATCATTTGGGACAATAGTAGATATAATAATAAATGGGAAACCTTAGTATTACATGAATACGGGTATCATTTGGGACAATAGTAGTTATAATAATAAATGGGAAACGTTAGTATTACATGAATACGGGTATCATTTGGGACAAATCTTCAACCTCGAATATTGCGTTTCTAGCGTTCTAATCGGTTCCCTCAATCTCGGTTATCAGCTCATATACCGAATGGCCATATATGGAAACTAACTGTATAAAGTTTTGCCAAGCTGGAAAATCTCAGATCAAAATTTTATTGTCATGTTCAAGTATCGAGGGGCTTGGAAAGCTCATGAAATTTAATAAAACAAACATTCCATTCGCGCTTGTTGGATATGAAATGATTATAGCCAACTCGGTGCTATGCACCTCATTGGCTATCTATCATCTCATATCTAACGTGCACTCTTGGAATAATTGTTGAATAACATAGATTTTGTGAGTGATCTTGTTTACCATAACGCGTGCTCTTGGAATAATGGTTAAATATAACAATAAATGGGAAACGTTAGTATTACATGAATACGGGTATCATTTGGGATAATAGTAGATATACTAAATAGGAAGCGGTACTTCTGTGTTTTTACTGTGCACATTGCAAACGTAAATTAAAAGATTCAGTAAAGTTTTAACTAGAAACCTTTTCATCTAGAAATGTTTTCTTTTTTCTCAGCCTCAGCTGTTTATATAAATTGATTTTAATTTTTGGACAATCTGAGCCACATTGTTCTCATAAAAAAGTATGAAAGAGTTTAGAAATAAAAAGAAACTAAAATGTTTGTTTGCGTTCTTTGAGTCCATTAGGCTCTAAAGTAATAACTGGGTAATATTGAGTACTTCAATTATTCTACTAATAGATATCGATACAAATATTTTCTTCGCGTGATGCATTTCGTAAAGCTAAATCATCATCAGCATCATCATCATCATTTTTTCCTTTTCAAGGGGTTCCCGACTTTCCTTTCATGACAGACTTAGTAATTTGACATCATTAGCAAGGCTATAAAATAAATATTTTAATTTTGTAAAGTAATTTAAAGGCTTGTATCCTTGCAAGTATCAGACACCCACAAATGTCTTGATATAAATGGCTCTCGTGAAAATTCATAGCTTCAAATAAACCAACTTTACGTACCTGAGCATCAGCTAGGTCCCAACCTCTATCGCAGATTGTGCCCCATTCTCCGTTGTGAAATACCTCCACACGGCCAGTTCCGTTTCGATTTGGCAAGTCATCAGGAGCATTGAGACGAATGCTATTTGCTAAAAATAAATTTAACTTGTCTTATTTCAGTCTGTAGGTGGCAGTGCTAATAACTGCTGTTTTCAGTACCTTCATCAATACGCCATCTTAAATTGCCAACGAGCCATCCGAGCGAAGACGCGAAATGGCGAGGCGCGCGGAATCATTATAAAGCCATGCAAAAGAACGATACCGTCTGAAAAAATCTCTAGACTACCAGCAGTTCCTATTTTTCCTCTTTAATAGTTCGTACTAGCCGGTTAATTAACATGGCGCGCGAAAACTGGGTCGAAGTCAAAAATGTATCAAGCAAGGGGGTGGGGGCGGGAGAGACAGAAAAAGAGAGACTACAGACAGCTTTAACAAAAAAATTCTGAAAGTTCGCCTGGTAACGCACCAACCAGATTGCAAATGTTGTTTTAAAGCCAGAACAAAGAACGCATTGCGTGGCAGAGTAGATGTATTTTCCGTTCTTCGTACGGGATTCGAAAAAAGTTTGATTTATCAGGCATTTGTTTTAGAGAAAAGAAAAGAAAAGAATATGCCGACAGTTCTAATTATTTCGCCTCTTACGAGCATAGTTGCGGATCAAGTAAAAGAAATAAAGGAGCCTGGTATAACTGCTGTTGAACTGAATCCAGACAACACTGAGTTGTTAATAAAAATCAGTGAAGGAAAGATTTCTGTTGTACTTACGTCGGCTGAGGGTAGTTTAAATGCAAACTTTCTACAAACATTGAAGGAGGGAAACCTTAAATTAGCGATTTCGTTGATTGTAGTGAATAAAGTTCACACAGTGGAAACATTGTAGATGTAAAACATTTAACATTTGTATAGCCTCATACTAAATGTTTGGATGCTCGTCTTTGGCATTGGTTTTGATCCAGGCAAATCCGTTCTGCGTCTCTTGTCATTAGGCTTACAAGCTGGCGAAGAGTACGGCGACTTTGACTTTCTTTTCAAACGGTTCTTTTGATTTGCACCTGCTTGACACAAGCAGCACAGGCTCGCTCTGAAAAGATTTCGTTTTTCACAAACATGAAACCGAGATCTGCCAAAAGGTCCACAATTTTTTTTAACAACATCTTTTCTCTTCGGTATTGCAAACAGAGTTTCTGTCGATATTCCGCTTTTTTTGCCAAATTCATTGTAAAATGTAGAAAAATTGCATTTGCAGAGGCGGCAAAAGTTTGTCGTTGATCGATGTAACATATTCTTGATAACGCTTTTTTCACTTATTTGTCAAACACTAGAACCGCGGTGAGTCATAAGTTTAGATGACAGCCACTCAAGATGGAGGAATTAACGGTAAATTAAATGCAATTGACTAATCAGCCGTAAAAAGTGGGCGTCAGAATTTTTTTAAGGCTGTCTGCAGTCCCCATTTTTCTCTCTCTCCTCCCCCACCCCCTTGCTTGATACATTTTTGTCTTCGCCCCAGTTTTTGCGCGCCATCTTGATTAACCAGCTAGTACGAACTAGACAGAGTAAAAATAGGGAATGATTGTAGTCTAAAAATCTTGAGTGCTTCAGATAATGTAAGTAATGTAAGATTTTATAATTTAATGCCAATAAGGTCTTTTGTACGAAAGCCTCAAAACGACATGCCAGATGATAGATGCCAGATGCTAAATGCCAGATATGTAACATGCAAGATGCCAGAAGCCAGAGAGTTTGATAGAATAAACAAGTAAATAATGCATGTCTTTTTCAAACCAATACAAAAGTTCTGAGCTCACGACCGGACTGAACCCCAAAACCTTCTAAACACAGGGAAGATATTCTATCTACCGAGCTACAAGGACTTATCGTCCTCCGCCATTTTATTTAAGTCAAACACTTATGTTACACAACACATAGTTGCAAAACACGAGCAAATCTTGTATCTCGCTAGTGGCATCTTGTATCTGGCATCTAGCATCTGGCATCTAACATCTGGCATCAGTAGCATCTGGCATCTAGCATATGGCATGTCGTTTAGCAACAGCTATTATGCCTCCATCAAATCAAAGCTTAAACATTCCCTCTGTACTACCCCCACCGGGGCATTTGACCAGCTTTCAAGCCCACGGGGGCGGGAATTTGACACCAGGATGTGTCCCGGGATGTTTAATCTTCGATTTGATCGATAAATTACTAGTAAGTATTTAATTAATATCATCTTTATGTTAATTATCATAATGGAAGTTACAATAAATAATATTATTATCTTCAATATTATCATCATAAACCCCACCTTCACAAACATGTTTCACCGTTAACTTTATCACTTACATTGTCATCTTCATTGTCAGATAAGTCGTAATCAGTAATATTATTGCCATCATCAATCAGTGTCGCCAATATCTTGGTCAGTAAATATTATCATTACTGTTAACAGCTTTATCACCACCATTATGAGTAAGTTAATAGTGACATTATCAACAACAACAATTAAAACATCATTTTTATTATAATTAACATCATCATCATTATTATTGTTAACAGTATAATCATTAATAACAACAACATTGTTATCGTTATTATCATTAACAATATTATTATCAGTATCAACAACATTGTATTATTATGAACAGTATCATCAACAACAATTAAAACATCGTCATCATTAATATCATAAACAGCTTCGTCATTATCATTGTTATTAGTGTTACTAATAACAATATCATCGTCATCAACAACAACAACAACATCCTTATCAGTAATATAATTAACAGTATCATGATGAGCAACAGCATTGTCATTATCCCCACCCCCACCCCTCTACATTTCTACCACCTCTGTATCTAAATGGTATCATTACCAATATGTTTGAAATATTAGCAGTAACAATATTGTCATCACCATCATAAACTTTGTCCTCAGTATTGTCATTGCAGTACAATAATTATTATCACCATCACCAAATGTTATTGATATAAAAAACAACTTCATCACCATGCATTAGTACTACCATTTTCATAGTCATAATCAACAAGATTCATCATAAGGCTCAAGCTAAATCCTTTTACGAGCTAGTGGCCCATGGGGCGTGTTAGGCGGATAAGAGTCATTGACTCCCCCTAGACGGGACACTAATCCATCGCAGGTTAGCTCCCAGCAGACGCAGGTACTCATTTACCTACCCCGGGAGGATGGAAAGGTGAGTTGGCTTAGGCAGAAAAGAAGGTTACACAAATATTCGAATCTCGAATATCTAGTAAATTAGATGAGAGAGTTGTAAGTGTTTTAATTATTTAGCCCATGCAAGATTTTTTGTGCACTGGTAAAGAAACAAGATATTTTTCCCCATAAGAGTGTAGCGTAAATGTTTTCACCAAATTTAAAACTTGTTTTTGAATCAGTGCTATACCTTCCCAGGAATTGTAGTCTCCTAGGGATGTAGGAAGCATCTTTTGAAAATCTTCCAAACCCATTTACAAAAATCAAATCATTCCTTTCTTACCTTTCACAGCTGTGATCTCGCGAGTGCGTCTATTATTCCAAGAAACAGATTCAAACTTATCAGATTGAAGAGAACGCTTCTGTCTCAAAAAGCCTAAAATGAATAGTTCACAAACAATCTGTGAAGTTTTTTCAATACAAAGAGAGTAATTTTGAATTTCCACTAAGGGACAGTTCACATGGATATCTCTTTTTCCCGGCTAAAGTAATGTAAAACAATGTATTAAAAAAATGGCATAATTAACAAAGTTAAAAGTTGTGATCATTACTCGTTCATGTACTCACTTTACTAGTAAGTCCTAAAATCAACTATAGTCTGAACGATCGTGTTCGGTCCGCAAAGAAGACACTCTTTACAAAATTTCAGTTTTGGTAAAATGTCCGTATTGGGGAAGACCTACTATTAATTAATCATGGAAACTAACCCTTACCCAATCCCTATAATATTGGCGATAAATTTGAACTGCATGCATAAATAAGTTGGCCCTGATACGGAAATTATCTCTCAGTTTTCTTAACAGGATTGACATGTGATTTGCTAGGCTCCATAGATAAAAAATGGCGAGTCACATAGGCCTTAAGGGCATTCGTTAACAGAAAAGATCATCTTCCTGCACCGATCAACAATGTTTTAAATCTAAAATAATACTTTATTATACCTTGGCTTCATCTCACATCTAAATAATTTTCATGGCAACCGCACTTCGCTACATCGACAATTTGCGTTTAATTACTCTCAGTAATTAGATAAACCTCATCAAAAGAGATTTCTCAGTTTAAATTTGAATTTCCCACGCATCGCCATTTTAAATGCAATGCATCATTGTTTACATCACTTGTCCAATGTTATTGAATTTTTAGCATGTCATATTCAGATGGCGGCTCGGAGAAATCTAGAAACGCTGTACAGCTAGGGACAGCGCTTCTCCAAAACAAAAATTCAGCCTGGGACCTACTAACCAGGAAGAAATGACATCTAATTTCAAATCACTACTTGAAAAATGAATATAGGTTCTTATGGATCCGTAAAATTAAGGTAGGAGTCCCCGGCTTAGCAGGTTCCAGGCTATTTTCGTTTTGGAGACGCGCTGTCCTAGCTGTTTGTAACACCCCCCCCTGTAACAGACCCACCGAAACCCGACCCACTAGAAATTTTGCTTCTACCCAGCGGATTTTTGGCCTACCCATCGCCCAGCGAGTTTTCTGAATTGACCCAGCCGGTTTTTTACTTTCCCCACTGCAAATTCCGTCGAGTACCCAGCGTGTTTATGATTTTATGTCTAGTTGCTCGAAGAGGAAATAAAAGGAATCACAATTAAAAACTGAGCGTCTGAAAACCGGATCTGAAATATAATTAAAACATTGTCTAACCCAGCAAATTTTTCTAAAAAAACCACTGGAAATTTCGATCTCGGTGGGTCTGTTACAGAGGGGTGTTTTGTAAAAGAATGAGATATATGCAAACTATAATAAAAAATAAATGTTGATATAGACCTAAAGTGAATTAAGGTAAATGTTATTATTGGAGGATATCTCTTTAATATATCTGGTATATAACCTTAAGAAGATAATGAAATTGGGTTGCATTGTTCAGGCATCTTGCATTTATACCTAAATCCTGAGCCATTGCCTTCAGTCTGTCTTGCTGATATTGAATATAAGATTCAACCACAACTTTTTCACCCACATCTTCAAATCCTGGAAAAAGAAGGTAAACACTTTTAGTTTGTCAGTAAACAAAACTATCTGTTGATTTCTGGCCCTAAAGTTTACCAGTAAAGATTTTTTTGAAATTATTAGAAGGAAACGACTACAAATATAGAAGTGAACGCAGTTTTTATGTGACGATAATCCCAGATCTGTTTTTGTTATGGTTACTGAGAATTTGTATATTGTTAAAAGATTGTTATTATTGTTAAAGGACTCTGTAGCAAAACTGAATTAGATTACATTCTTGTCTTATAAGAATATTGCTTTTCGGACCGGCTGATCAATATTCTCATCTTTTAGCCGAATATCGGTAACATGAAGTTTCCGGCTGTTTTTAAAATGACTGTGATACATCAAAGAGCTTCAAAGGTAAAAACATCTGTATATATACATGGCTTTGACATTTGGGTTGGGATTAGAGTGCAATCGTAATACATGTATAATCAAGATCAGTTTTACAAATATTCAAAATTATATTCTTGGCAAATTATTGTTAAAATATTTCAAAATCTAGCCATTTTCAGCCTCAATATAATAAATGATAATAAATACTATTTAAGTGTCAAGTCTTTCTAGCTCCCAAAAGGCCTACTAATAGCTGGGGACACCATCTCTACCACTCTAATGTGGACGGAGACCTTTCACATTACCACACGCACACATAAACATAGATAAATTCCCCGAGGGCCTACGGCTTAACGTCCTTATCGGAGAAGACGTGAAAGTTAGAGCAAAGGCAGCAGTTTCTCCTCAAATATTTTAAAGCCCTTGGTGTTGGTCCCTACGGGAATCGAACCCGAGCCTCCCGCATGATAGACTATCATCTTACCAACTAGGCTATAAATCAGAGTGTAACTACTAAGGCCCTGATTACATGGAACGAGCTGGCCCGGTTGAGCGGGCTGAGTTTTTCTAACGAGATCCCGGTTGTCCCCATGAAATCTGTAAAAATTTGGCACGCGATTACATGTAATACCGGGCTAAGGTTTAGTTTCAGCCCGCTTAACCGGCCAGCCCGTCTCATGTAACCAGGGCCTAAATTGCTTACCTTGAGTAGGAACTGCCAAAGCTAGAAACACAGGAACTAGAATTAGCTTCATTTTTCTTGGTGTAAGACAGCTGGATTGTAGAGGTTCGCATTTAAAGACAAACCCATTTATAGCCCAAATTATTCATTTTGTCGTGTAATAAATATGAGTCATAATACCACAAACAAATCAGCAATCATGTCATGAGAAAATATCATTTTTACCCGTGTATATTTACTCAATATAATACATTGTATAAATAGCTCGTTACATTTGTAACTATTGCTAGGTAAATAGAGTTATCCTAAATCTCAAAACGGAAATTATGCTTTAATACTACAAAGAAGAGAATTGTGGTGGATAATTTCGCGGAACTAATACAGTTTAATTTTGGATCTTTCTTAAAAAGCTATCACTTAACAGACTGTGTTGTTTTGTCCTTCTCGGATTTAAAAAAAAAATCATTAATAAATGCAAAATAATTTTTTTACAAAAGAAAAACCTTATAAGTGGAAAGAAATGTGTTTACAAGACGAAGAAAAACTTTTTGAATAGATTGTAATTACTGTGACTTAAACAACGAGCAGCGAGTTGTAGATCATTGTTCCTTATTTTTACAATCATAAGAAATATCATTATGAAAACATGATACATGGTTATGATATGAACAGTTGTTTTGAGTTGATAACTAGTTTTATGTTCATAATTACAAGCTTTTGTATGAGCACCAGTAACTTTCAGGGGATGGCTGTTCTTAATTTTTTGGCTCTCTCATTCTTAATTTGTTTTTATTTTTGTGAGCGGTTTGAAAGAATGAAAAAAATCGAAACAAAAAGACAAGTCATTGAAAAACAGTGCTTTCGTCTAAGGAACTTTTAGTGTTACGTGAATACGTGTCATTTGGGACAATAGTAGATATACTAAATGTGAAACGGTGATTGTGTTTTTACTGTGAGGAACTTTTAGTGTTACATACGGAATACGTGTCATTTGGGACAATAGTAGATACACTAAATGTGAAACGGTGCTTCTGTGTTTATAATGTACATTACGAACCCAAATTAGTTTACAATATTTAGTAAAGAATCAGTCCGGCAGAAACTGATTTCCATTTTGTGTCAGCCTCAGCCTGAACTTTTTCTTTTGGAATCGTTCTTAATTTTCGGCCAACCGAGCGTCGCTGTTGTAACGCTGTTTTTACAAAAAAGTGTGTATTCCTCGTCGGGTTATTGCTCTGTATATATTCCATGCATTATCGAAAATTCATCAAGCATTTACACATCAGTGTTCAGTTAATCAGATTTTAAAAATCAAAACATTTCCTTCGCTAATAAAAAAAAAACACTTTAAAAGTATTGCTTAACTTCCCTTTGGGTTTGTAGCTTACATGATAACTTGATTTTTTGAATTCAATACACAATAATTACCGCCAAAGTTCATATTCAATTGAAAATCAATTTCCGCCAATTTCTATCTCAGCTTTTGCAATTGTTATACAAACGGAAAGTAAAAATTGTTTTGATGTAAACTAAAATTATTTCTTAATAAATTGGTTTTACGACGAATTTCAAATTTGTTTCGCTGTTTACGCGGTTTTACAAACATTCTAAACTAGCAATTTAAATGGTGTCATGAATTTTTTAAATTAATAGTTTCGCAAAAAACAAATGATAAACTAGTTAGTATATATTTTTGCTGGTTTTAATTCATTTTCGACCAAGTTACTTGAGTACAGTTTGAATAAATCATTTTTGTTTGAAACGAATTAGAGCAAAATGCCTAAAACCCGTTTATCGACAATACTGCCGAAACCGGGGGGGTACTCCTTATACTGGTATGATAGAAAATCGTTTTGTTTTATATTTTATATAGGGATCAGTTTTTGCTATAAATTATCTTTTAGGGTCGAAAAGATTTCCACTTTGGTATTTTTTTAGGGCCGATTATTTCTTATTTCCCGAAATACGAGTATCCCTATCCATTCAACTCCCAAGTACCCCCTGGTAAGGAAGAAACTGTACACGTATTCTTTTGTAAAAAAATGAGGCTTAGATTGGCTGAAATTAAAGAATGATTTAAGAGTAAGCTTGTGGTAAAGCTGAAATAAAGTTAAAATGTTTCTAGTTGAAACTGAATATTGTGAAATCGTTTGGCAACAACTGAACGCATTCCAGTTACATTTGAACAAGAGAAATGACTTCTGCAACTGTGGAAGAAGACTGACAGTGACACCGCGAGAGAAAGCAAAATGTGTAATAGGGCCAGCATTTTTGGATAGATATACAGAGATCTGCGCAAAATACAGATCAGCGTTATTTATTTTGATTTCTTATTTCAAACCGCTTACAAAATTAAAAACGAAATTAAGAACAAATTGAGGCAGAAGCACCCAAAATATTTAAGAAATATGAACGAGAAGATAAAACTTTGTGGTTCGTACAAAAGAAAGCGTGTAACAGAATAAAAACTATTGATGAAAGAACTTCGAAAAAAGCAACTTAAAAACCGTAACATTTTTAGTAAAGCTTTTATTTCCGATGTTTACTAATAAATATTACTCTTTAAAAATTAAGGGTATAGGCCATACATGGACAAAAATTATCTTCATAAATTTAATGATATTTTGCCCAAGTACCTTAGTAAAGTCTGTGCTGATGTTTATAAATATGAAACGGAATACGGCCAGAAAATCCTTTAAGTTGAACGTTTGAGCAAAACAGCTATTTTCACTCCTTTAATTTCTTTTTGTAATTTGTAACTTTGATTTTACACAAGTTGCATTACTTTAAACACAAAGAACAAAACTGCCCTTTTCAAATTTCTCCTCCTAGGGACTTACTCAATGCAAGTTTGCTAGATTACTAGATGTTTTTGCTTTTTTTTGTACGAATATTTCTCAAAAATAGATTTGTTTTTGCTAATGTTAGTTTTAAATATTATCTTTAGGTGAAAAACATAATTACCAGATTTAATGGCAACTTCTGCAGCCACAACTTCATGTATTCATACTTTATTCAAAAAAGATGATATTTTTCTGATGTTTGTACCTGAGAAAATTTATTGTGCATTCAAAACAATTTAAATAATTAAAAAGTATTTGGCTTGTGAAAGCTAAGGTAAGCTAAATTGGTTTGCTGCAACAAAAGAGGAATCGGAAACCGAAATAAATTGTTCGAAATTTAAAGAAAGAAGTGACATTTATGCGAGAGAATATTGACATTGTGTTAACTTAAAAAAACAAGTTCAGATCTAAAAGTTTGGACTTTCGAAAATATTTTTCAATGTCACTATTTTTACAAACATGCTTTAAAGTGCAAACAATTTTCAAACTCTTTTGACAATCCTCTTGAGTTTAGTTGACGGATGGATAGACGTAAAAATGTATTTGCTCAAAGCAATATAATTCATCATCACTCATTAAACATTTCTGTCGATTTAGTTACAATGTGATAATTAAGCAATTTTGATTCAATAGAGAATAAATTCTGACACGCTGCCATCGAAAATTTACTGTTTCCAAGTTGACGTTCAAGACGCGCATTTTGGGTGTAGCTTGACTGTTTAACGAGCCATTTCAGTTTTCTTCACAAACAAAAATACGATGAATTTGGTTATGATACTTTTGGCTCTCCCGGCGGTCTTTAGCTCAGGTATATTCTTTAGTTTAATTATAGCGTTGAAAAGGTGATATCGCGTAGATATATCATATCTACTCTTTGAAAATGTTTTACATATTCCAAATCTTTTTTTCATGTTTAGCAAGACTCTTCATCAGTCACAAAGCAGATGGATAAACAAAGTCATTGTAATGCGACTCAACTTTATCTTTTCGACACAAACTACATTTATTTTTCTTTTTTCTCATCGTATTTTTTTTTCAGCGGAGTAATCAACAAAAACATTCATTTGCTAAACAATAATCAATTTTTTGCTCCGTGACCAAAACTAGAAGGCAGTTTTCTCTCTCTTTTTATAAGAATATTAATTCTTTCGGTCCGAGGCTGAATAAGTATGTTTTACCCGATTTTAGAGTGAAAATATTCTTCACTTCGGGAATATTCGTGCATGGTATGGAATGGTATGGAATTTTTGTCTTTAAAACGTGATATTAAAAAAGCACCTCAAAGCAGGCGCGTACCGGGGTCATTTTCTCAGTACGCACTAGTACAGTATGATCAAGAAACCAAAGTAATTTGAGCGAAAAATAATGTGTTCTTTATTTCTTGTACGAAATAGTTGTGTAAATACAAGCAAAGAACAAAGAAAGGGTCTTGCCCTTATAACTTGGCACTATCAAAACATTGTTTTGGTTGTGGTCCCCGAGCAGGCGATAAGCAGGGTTATAGAACAGGCTATAGCTTTCGTTTTAGTATTTAGAATTTACTCAAAGTGGTATTTTCATGACTAGATCTTGGTTGCGTACAAGTAAAATGTTAGAAATAGAATCAAATGCTAAAAATCTTCTTGTCACTTCAAGTATGCACATGCGTATTTGCGTATAGGACGCCACGCGCCTGCAAAGGCAATCAATCTCTTTACGGAATTACGGCTTTTCCTTCAAGTACTTTTGCAAATTTGGATCAGAGTGCAATTGCTATACATTAATAAATCAGTTATGTTCTTATTTCGAACATGCTGAAATCTAGTCTGAGTATTATTCTCGTTATTTTAGCAAAGTTGCGCAATTGTTGCTTTTAATACAGTCTTTGTTATACAAGAATAAATTGTCCATTTCCGAGCTAGTTATCTTGTGCCTCTGATTCAAAACAAGGATAAGTGCGAAACCTTTCTTTTGCATTCAGCTTCACTTTCATGTAAACCAAAGTCATTTTCATAAGAACAGCTTGAACTTAGACTCGCTTTGAAACACAGGCACAGGGGAATTCGGAAATGCTTATTGTTTGGGGACCAACGCTGAAAATTTTCTTATTTTTTTACCAATTTTAGACTGAGAATAATCTTACGAATATTTATAGTTTCAAGAATATCGATGTTGTTGAATTACCGTTTTTAAAATGACTTTGACATCGAAAATGAAGAAAAAGTTAAAAGACTTGTACATGGCTTTGCTATTTAAGATTAGAGTACAATTGCAATCAGCGTAATATCATCTATTCTTAACATGAAATTTGAACCTCGAAATTATTCTTAAAATACTCTTAAAATTCCTGCATTAATATTCTTATAAAAGACAGAGTATACCAGAATGCATGTATTTCTCTCAAGTTTAGTTTCAAAATTTCTCTTTATAAAACTAGCGGTTTCTGGTGAATGTTTAAGAGCTGCGAGACGATTTGAGAATTTTGTACACTATATTTTATCCATACCATAATTGTATGTTACTAAGACTTTACTGTGTAACTAGGCGGTTAATTGCAGAGGTCTAGAAAATCTTTATATGGAAATTGGGACGCGACGAGTACAAGCCTTGAAGTTTGATTTTTAGAGCGTCAACTTTGGTCCCGTCCACACTAACCCGGAAACTTTTGTATCCGAAAATTTTGACGTCATTTGGTTTGAAAGTCTCCAGATACATCGTCCACACTAGAGGAACAACGTTTCCGCATTTAAAAGTTTCCACTCTGGAGAGCGGATTCAAAAGTTTCCGGATGCGTCCCCCGAATCCGCTATGTTAGTATGGACGATAGCCGTAATCGGAAAGAAAAGTTTCCGGAGACGAAAGTTTACGGGTTAGTGTGGACGGGGCCTTTGTCCGACACAAGTGCGTAAATACAAACACAATATGACCGTTATGAAGGGAAAGGTAGAAAACGCAGATATGACAATTGTACAATAACTAATACACGCAATGCATATCGAGGATTTTCTTGAAGAGACTGGTCACAAGTTTGCAACTCCGCCATTTTGTTCTATCAGCCTAAAATAAAGCTCTTGTTATATAATTGTGTGAAATTGTGATCATTTCGTAGAAATATCATTACGTTTAATGCTCAAAATGGCGTGAATGCAAGGCTGGCCGACCTCGATTTCGTGTAAGCTCGTTACTAGTCTCTTAAAGAAATCAGAAAAATAACTAGCGGTAAGCTAGTTAGTGCTGCGTCGGTGTTTCTAAAGAAACAATTTGGTAATAAAAATGTAA
>JAOTRI020102303.1:0-14020 GCA_028564885.2 Zoanthus sanctaehelenae
GATCTCCACATCTTGTTCTGTGATCTTGGTTTGGCATTGTGCCAGGTGACTCTTTATCGGTCCTGATTTCTGTGTATTGTCTCTGTAGCGGGTCTGCATATGACGGTTTGTTTGACCGACATAGCACGCAGTGCAGCTTGGACAACGGATCATAGTGACAAGTCTCTCAGAAACGATATTTTTTCTGCGGAATCTTGTTTCCCTTTACGATACCTTTAGAATTCGTTCTAAGGGTATGAAACGTGACGGAGTGTCTTTGAAACAAGCAAAAGAGAATATTACAAAGATCAACATCTATATAAAAGACACTGTGAGGAAGGTTAAAGAACGCTACCAGTTGAGCAAGGCGTCTGCAAACAATGGTCCACAGGGAACTGTATCACACAAGACGCAAGTATCTGTATCTTTGCTTAAAAAGGGGATAGGCAGACTATATAAGAACGTGGTGAAAATTAACCCCCAATTCGTAGATGATTTGCTGCTTGAAACGTTGCTCACAACAGCAATGGAAAATTTGCACGCTGTCTCGCACTTTAAACATGAGACATTTACAGCACTTACATCAGTATGCAAAGGATTTTGGAACAATTTGCAAGGAATCTATGGAGCGCACATGTAGGTGGACTGCAAAGTATTATACGCATGACAAATCGTACTATCCGATCCATCAATCTACCATGCCCCTTTCTACTATATAGCTATACGATGATACCTTTGCCAAGTGAGGACATAATACCAGGTATGGAAGGACAAATCAAAGAGTGGCTAGAGAGTTATAGGACAGTGCGCCAACGGACGGTTAAGTGTGAGACTTGCCTCCAGCTGTCTACACTGTTCATGGCACCGACAACAAGCCTGAAGAGAGACTTCGATATCCTGAAGAAAACAATCTATCATCATCAAATACACAGCACGTCAGCATACAATTTGTGGACGAAGGGGATGTTGCTGAGGTGTTTGAGGATCAAGGAAAAGTTCAAATTGATGAATATGAGACAGGTTCGGATGACGAGGAATCAGATTTTGAAGAACATCCAGTGCTCGCCAACAGGGCATGTGTTGTACAATCGGGCAGGGCTATTCGTGCATTTGTGCATTTCGGCATATAAGAGGCAATAATAGTTATCAAATCCATTTTACGGGAAAGGATCGATATGCACAAAAAAGGGGTAGATGATCACGCTGCTAAAATAATCAGAGTTAACAAAATTAAGTGCAATCAAATAATGAATTATTACAAGTTTTACACTATAGTCTAGAAGTTAAAGTCTTAAAACTGGGCAAATTACATAATAAATGTGAATAATTAACTCAGATTTTTATTTATTAACTGAGATTTACCGACAACCGACAACGGTCAAAAATTTTAACCAACAACCAACAAATTGCAAAGTAATGAAATTTTAACCGACAACCGACATTTGGAATCCCCCCCCCATTCAGACCCTCATATAACATTGTCCGGCTGCGTTGCCAGCGTGGTCGGTTCTTGTGGTGTAGTGGTTAACACGTCGGACTATAAACCGAAGATGTGGGGTTCGAATCCCGCCTAGGGCTTATAATATGATATTTCTCTCTTAATTCTTTCTATGTATATCTACACAACGAACGCATTCCAATTACATCTTTCTTAGTATTAGCCTTGTAAAATACTAAAAATGGAGATTTTGAGACTACCGGAGATGCGCGTAATTTGTACTGAAAAAAATGAGATGAAAAACAAAATTCTACCCTAATTTTGCGAGACTCAACTATTCATCACCCCTATTTTGTAAAATAATTTCTTCTTAGTTGATTAATGGTAGAACCCACTCAAAAAAGTTGAACTTGAAAGTGAGGAATGACGCTTGAGTTTTTCAGGTTTTTATAAAAACAACTCCCTGTCGGTAGAGCCACTTGTGGGGTGAATTTTTTGCAAATTTATTTATTTATTTATTACTGCTGAGAGAAAACGGAAGTTTGAAACGCGAATGACGAAAGGTACTTCTCTTTGATTTGTTTATCGGAAATGACATGTGCATGTAACGATACTATTTTGTCAAACTCCAAGAACACGAATAATAATTAATAGATGTAATGTATGGCCACGTTTCACTCAGTCATCATTTTATAACCTGGATTTAAAATCTTTTTTTCGTTTTAATAACTCACACAGATAATACACGAATTTCATTTACCATACTGTATTGCTTTTAATATATTGTCTCTTCTTTGTCTTGCTCATTTTTCATTGCTTCTAGCACCAATATGAGACGTCACAATGGCTTTAGCAAGTCGCTAACAAGAGTAAACTACTTTATTTGAGCAGATTTACAAGCTGCTGATTAGCATATCGACTCGTTTGTCTTCAACTCAGTAAACTTGATGGGCTTTTAGTTAATCATTTATGCAAAAATTGTTGTCATAGGAGTTTATATTAAAAAAATACATCACATGAAGAACAGCTCTGATAATATTTCAATATTATCCGTCTCTAGATGAAGAACTATGTGACCTCTATATAAAGTTAGGAGATGTGACCTTGAAAAGTTTGAAGTGAGAACATTTTACTCGATTTATTATTTGTAATGTTGAATTTAATGCTAACATCTACAAACAAACAAGCAGTCAACATACGTCTTACCTAAATTCAAAAGAAAAAAGAGAAGTATTCATCAAGTTATGCAACAAATGATTTGGGAAAACAACTTGGCCGCTGTTGAAAGACCAACAAAAGAAACACGGCAGCTGATGTTACACAGATAGTATTGGCATTCCTCTAGCGAGAATGGAAAGGTCTATCGAAAGTCGTAAACCCGCACAAGACAGTCAAGGCGGTCTTTCAAAGATTTCCAAAGTTTACTTTGGGGTAGACATTTTTCAAGGTATTCTTCTACGTAAGGTTGTTACACAATTACGTACCAAGACATAAAAAGTTTTTATTTGTTTCTTTGCACAGCTTTACTCATGGTCTTATCGGAAAGCATTACGAGAACGGCTTAAATTGAATACTATTGTAAGATATTGCATGTAATGTCCTTTGTTTGCCTAGAAAGATGCTTTCCATTTGAAACTCAAACAAAGTGATTTAACACGTAATTCTCATTTAGAACTATTCTTTCCCCACCTGTCACGACTAAAATATTTTTGTCTTCAAACTGAAACAATGCGATGAAAGTAGCAAGCATTTTTAACGATATACATCTTACACAATAGCTGCCCTCGTGAGGGACTTTGTACTCTAATTCCTACAAGCAAGGTTTAAAACATTTCGACTAGAATTGCCAAGGTCCAATTTATTATTTTCATTATGCAAACATTTTCTGGATTTACCTTTAAATCGCCCTTGATTTTATATTAGTTAAACTAAACAATTGGCCAGCTTAATTGATAATTAGGAGCCAAACCGCAAGAAGACAAACCCAAAACTCAAGAAGCCTTAATTGACAATCGAGTCGCTTGTTAAGTATCATCTAAACATGATGTTTTATCTAATTACCAAGGAAACTACTTGTAGCAAAAACCTACTTAAGAATTTAATTTCGAATAAAATAATTTATCTTGAAATGAAACTAAAAAGCATTTTTGAAAATGTTTCCTTAAATAATGAAAACAATTTAGAGAAAAAACACAATGCAGTTGATATTCCAAAATCTCTCCGAAAGAAAAGTTGTTTTAAAAAATAAATTATAAAACGTGTACATAGACGGCATTTATTTCATTTTTAAAAACTTAATTAAGTTATAAAAATAACTGAAATAACTAGAATATAATAAAGAGTAAATTAATGACAACTTTTATAAAATGACATGTTTTTTACTTTTAAAACAAAAACCTTGAGTTTTGATCAAAGCGTTAAAGACCCCGTCATATAATATTCATAAAATGAAAATACCGCAGTTAAGTATCGGCGACCTTAGGGAGATCTTTTCAATCAGCAGTTATTAAAAATGTAAAGATTTGTAAAGTAGATATTTCTATAAAAAGTGAGTTCTGCGAGTTCATTATTTTCCAAAATGACAATACTGTTCTATTTTCGGTATTTTAAAATATGCATCTTTCTGCATGGTACCATATTTTATTAGCTATCTTCACCATCCTAATTACCAAAATCATCACATCACATCACTATCATCACCACCACCACAATCATCAGATCCTCACCACAATTATCATAATTACATCAACACCCCCATCATCATCACCATTAGATCATCACCATTACCATCGTCATCAACAACATCATCACTATCACTACCATCATCACCAACACCATCATTATTATCACCATCAGCAGCAGCACCTTCCTGTCACCACCACCATCATTATCATTAAATTCATAATTACATCACCACCACATTACACATGCTCATTATCAACACCACTATCATCATCACTATCATAATCATCACCCATACCATGATCAACACTATCATTCCTCTTGTTAGTGTATGTCATACTGAAATTATATTTATTCTATACCAATTTTAGTTGTTATTGTTGCTGCTTCCCAAAGTGCTATGATTGCCATTGGAAATTTTAATGCCTACAACAACAGAGAGGCAAGTATTAAAAATGTGTTTGTTATATCAACTTATGAGTTTGTGATGGGGAGTAACTAATTAAAAATAAAAAATACAAAACTGTAGCTGTAGTCAGGCATGATAATAAGAAATAAAAAAATTGTTGTCACTTACTAAAAAACTTTGTGTGGACGTTTCAGTTAAAAATACTATAATCTTCATCAGCAATTAAAATGTTTCTGCGGTTCTTTTAAAGCACTCATTTGCATTCGTAAGCCATTTTAATTGCTGAAGAAGGTTATAGTATTTCTAACCGAAACGTCCACACAAAGTTTTTTAGTCAGTGACAACAATTTTTTATTTCTTAGTAACTAATTACCTAATGAAAATGCACTTCACTTCAGAATCCTGGCATGGGGCCTGGTCGAAGAATTTACATGGTGATATTCATGGCAGCAGTTGTGTATACTTGTCTTATTTGCCTTTTCGCAGTAAGTAAACATCCAGCAATTACTACATCAAAACAAATGGAGTATGTAATATAAAGTTACTATTTTAAGACGCAGTGTAAATACAACATCAAATACTTTATTTCACCTTTTATGTGTTACAATATACAAAACATTTTAATAGAAAACAGAGAATTACATCTAGTGAAGGTGCTGGTAATCTAGAATACCCTTGGGGCTAATCGAGCCAGGTAACTAGAGACATTCAGAAAAAATATGCTGACAGATTAGTTTGGTACTTTAAAGGATAGGGAAAAAGTATTAAAAAATACAACACAAAAAATTTTAAAATTTTTCTGGCGAAGGGGTCACATTGGTGGCTTTGGAAACTTAGAGAAAAAGTTTGCCACAATTAAAGCTAAATAATTTATATTACACACTATTTGAGATATGTGTTTAACTGCTAATGTTAAAATGACAGGTAAAAAAGAAAAATTTTATGGAAATCCTTGCATTTGTGCTGCAAAATTTTGCTTTTGTCACATACAGTTGTATTCAAGGTAAGTTGGTATTAAATGTTTTCACAATTATACTAAATTATGGTTAGCAGAAGCTGATAAGTATATCATTAATTTTACAGTATTAATTAGTATATTTGCCAAAGTAACTGATATTCGTTTGAACAAGCTCTGACTGGCTCTTGTAATGAGCAATATCTAAAAGTACATAGGAAGCATGCATGATAGAAATAGTAAAAACAGTTAATTATATTGCACGTATATTGTTTCTTTGAAAATAAAGTGCATTTGTTCACACCACTCTAGCAAAATTTCTGGTCAATCTGCATATATGCCAACCCCAATATTTTGAAAAGTGGGAGACATTTTTGTGAGTCAACTTTTATCTAAGAAGTTCTGGTTGACTAACAGATATTGGTTGTCGCAATTGTTTCAGTTTTACAGTGCAGTGGGGTTTTTAACAATCCACTGATAGGATATGAGGATGACGGATGATAGCGCGTGCACTATAGAAATCACCTATAGATTTGTGAAACAAAAAGACAAGGATGAAGTCTACATTTGATATTAGCGGACCTAAAACACCGGAGATTTATGTACCATAGCTCAGGAGAGCAGGAGACAAAGCAAAAAAGCGTACGTTTCCTGCCAAAAGCGGGAGAATTGGCATCTATGCATCTAAACCATCAATATATAAGTTGTTTAAATTAATAAAAAAGTGTATTGAGGTAGCTATATATGCTTATTATCACAAAACATTACTAATTTTGGTTCATTTTTAAAACCTATAAAAGCTATAATGAACCCAAAAGCATATGTTTTACATTTAATTTACATAGTTGCAACCCCCTCTCCATAAATTATAACGTTTTGTATGTTTGTGAAAATGTCAAGAATTGCAAAATACAATATCCATTATACAACATTCTTTGATATGGCAAATTTTATTTAAATTTCACTCTCTAGTTTACCATGTTGGATTTAAGAAGTTTCAGGGACATAGACTAAGCAACAACAAGTACTTGCCTAAAATTGCTGTTACAAATGTAAGTATAAAGCCTTTATTTAAAAAGGTACGAATATTTATATTTTCACAATTAAACCTTTCAGTCCCAGTCAGTTATCAACACCCAACTTCTCTTTACATAACACAAAATAAGACATTTGGTAATGAGCAAATGATAATTGATCAAATTCTCTCAAACTTGTTTGAAATGAAAAGTATAGGAACAAGTTGGGAGAATTTAGCAATACAACTTGGTTTTTTATAAGTAAAACAGCAAAAGAGATTTAGACTGCATTAAAGTGTGTTAAAATCATTACATGACTCTATTAAATTTACTTGAAGAACTATGTAGAAAACAGATGTATTCATTATTTAAGAAATAAAACATTTTTTCTGTGCCTTCATAGCACATTTGGGAGAATTTGAGAGCTGATCAGTGAAGCACGAGACACAGTCTCATGCTTTACTTATCTGCTCGAGAATTCCCAAAACGTGTGCCGAGGTTTTCATAGTGCTATGAAGGCACAGAAAAAATGTTTTATTTTTTTTATAAAACATTTATTCCATTTTCAGGACTCTGAGAAAGAGAGTTACAACTGCATTGTTATTTGTGTTTATTTCATGATCATTTTACAAAATCTCCTTACGAGGACTAGCTAATATGTCATTTTTATGCTTCATTGGCCTATGAAAACACACCTCCGGCCAATAGAAACCACTGTACTATCTTAAATACTTTATAATAAGGTTTCTTGCCACAGGTAAGAATTCAAGATATATTAAGTCGCTTCTAAAATACTATACAATTTTATTTTGTTACAATTACAAAAACTAAAAGATGTGTTTCTAATGTCAGTCAAGGAATTTTGTGTGCACGTAATAAAATGAACCTTCATGAATTGTACTTTTAATTGTTTAATATAGATATGCGTGTTTTACTGTAAAAGACGCCACCTGTAGATTCCAAAATCACAACGCATACATTACACGCACACAGTTTTTCATTCCGCTACTAATACTTACAAATTTTCTAAATTTAAATATTTCATTCTCCTAAAAATGTAAATTATATTTTTCCAATTATTTAAATTATATTTTTCAAATTATTCTTATTAGCAATACCAAAAACTCTGCCCCCAATCTTAATTTAGACAAATTATATAGGATTTTATTCATGTAAATAAAAATAAAAAAACTAAAATATAAAGAAATACACAAAAAGGATGGAAAATTACACAAGAAAATATGATCATTAATTATTGATAATTCAAATAATTATTTTACTTTCAAACATTTAGTAGTTACATTACCAGGTTCTTGCAATATACTATATTTTCAGCAAAAAATCTCAGCTTCAAGAGCCAAAGCAGAACAATGATTAAATTATCTCTACAGTTCTCTTCACTTTAAGAACTTCTTATCAACGCAAACAAAACTGTTTTGATTCGTCCAAGAATCTAGTTGATTTATGTCCACTTGATAAACAAAATTACTTATCGCTATACGTCGTTTATGTTTTACAAAATGAACCCGGAAATAACAGGCTAATGCACGCACGTCACATACAAGGCGGGAAAATCCTTTTAGGCGGGAAATGCAAGAAGCGCACACCAGGAGCTAACTTCACTGTCATTTCCTCAATATACTTAGTATTCAAATGTTTGTTTGGCCTTATGTGCATTTCATCGTTTCATTGGGATACATAAAGAACAGAATAAGGTATGAAAGTCATTAGACCTAAATAATTTGTAGCCAAATAAGCTAAATTAAAAAGATATTGTTTGTTTTTACTTTGTAACACTTTTTACGTTTTCTACACTTTGAAAATTTGTTTTACGACTTCACGAAACAAAATTATATTAGAACGCTTATTTTTTCTTTCCTTTTTGATAAATCAAAGTTATATACCTATCCTATACTTATTTTTATCTGTTTTTTTTTAGAAAAAGTTTTTTGTTCGTTATTTTTCTTTTCACCTAGCAGTTACTATAGTCTACTATTAGCAAACTTTCCTGCTAAAATAAGCTCTTGCTTCGAAGATCGTTTAATAGCCGCACTATTTATTATTTTTATCAGTTGGCGTTCATTTATTTCCCCGAAAAGATTAGATCACAATTACTTTGGTGAAACAGAATTGTGTAGGTAATAAAATTTGAATTACGAAAAGTTTCCGGTGCAAACGCTTGAAGTAGCAGGTGACTAGCGCCGGGCGCCGGATAAATTTGAAAACCCTGCAAGAGGAAGCGAGGACGACTGAGGAAGACATGGAAAATGCAAGTGGAGAAGGAGAGCAAGAGTGTTGGGTTGTAAGAAGGAGGATGCAATGAATCGAGTGAAATGGAGAGTGGGAGTTGGGATAAATACAGCCTTCCTGTGTATTGAAATAATCCCAGATCAAAATTGGATTGATGATGATGATGATGAAGTGGGTAAAGGCTTGTTTTTAAATCTAAAAAAATAGATTTATACAGTTTTTCACCAACAAATTGATCAGCTATGACCCTATAGTGGGGTCAGTCTACCCTTGATGGCGACAGTGTATTGCAATGTCCTTATGAAAAGTACATGTCACCTAATATAATTACACTGTCAGAAATTTCCAAGTCATTTTCAAATGCCTAATATATTTACTAGGGCTACCTTTGGTAGGCCAAACTTGTCTAGATTTACCTTTTGTCAATCTATCTATCTTTCTATCTATCATGTCGCATATGGGAAAATTACCCAAAAGTCATTGCATATAGCTTTGATGAAAAGGTCATGCTTAGTTATCACAATTTTTACAAAACTAATGATTGATTTTATGATAGCAAAGTAGTTCTTGATTTTTTGTAAACTTCAAATTAACTATGATTATGACATAGGAGAATTATTTTGAATTCGTAAATGTAGACATTGAATGATTGCTTGTATTTCTGAAGTTCTTACAAATTATATGCCAAGGTAATCTTTCTGTGGCACAGTAGGTAGTCCAAGTAAATGTCCATAGGTGTCCAGTCTTACTATAAAGAGAAATAAACTAAAAAAGACTTAAATTCCAACAGATGTCCTTGCTACCCAACTCCAAAAAAGTGTACTTGTGAACGTAAACACAGCACAACTTCAGTAGAGTTCAATGTGGTTTATTCATTGTTTTTGGTTTCGCCTTAAATCAGTTAAAAGTTCTCTCGATTGTTTCTCTCTTTCTCTCTTTTGTCTCTCTCAAACTCTCTTTGCCACACCTCCACACTCATGTCTCACATTATGAATTTTGCAATGTTTAAAATAATGTCACACTGACCAAATACAATTACTGCAACATGCAGTTGCAATAAAACCGCTGCCTGGTTAGCCCAGTTGGTAAGGCACCAGTCTGCTGTGCGGGAGGTTTCGGGTTTGATTCCCAGCCAGACCAACTTTCAGGGTCTTAAAATAATTGAGGAGAAAGTGCTGCCTTTGCTCTAACATCTGCAGATGGTTAGACTTTCATGTCTTCTTGGACAAGGGCGTTAAACCGTAGGCCCAGTCTCTCGATCTCTCTGTTGAGGGACTTAAAAGAACCCACACATTTCTCACAAGGAGCAGGGTGGTGATCCTGGTGTTGTGGTTTGTCTCTTCAACTGAGGGCACTTCTTATCAGCTGCCAATTTGCACTATTATTATGTGAACCACTCAGCGGACTTTCTAAGACCCTCAATCTATTAAAACCTGTGTATATTTGTATATAAATACTGCATTATTATTATTATTATTATTATTATTATTATTATTATTATTATTATTATTAATAGTATTATTATTAATTATAACAAAAGATATAAACAAATATTATTATGTAAAGAAATTATTACAAATCTCTCCCTTTATTCCCAGGGGGAAAATAAAACATCAGTGAAAATCTAAAAAAAATTCCCCTTAGAATTCTCACTGGTTTATATAGTGTATATCAAAGCAAGTCACCTAAATCTCAACCCCTTCATGTATTTACTTTTCAAGCTTTGTTCAGTTTTATTAAAAAACAGTGTTCAAATGAGAATTCATCATCATCATCTCCTCATATCTGCCTCCACGCTGCTCCGTCCTATGCTGCTTGATGTGCCTCATTCCAACTTCTCCAGCCAAATGTCTTCATTTCTCTCTAAACTGTTTGCCTCCAGGTCTCCTTTGGCTACCCCTCTCCCTTCTTCCATTGGGATGCCAAGTTAGTGAGAAGTAAAATACTAAGTTATTAGCTTTCTATTTTATTTACAATTTTATGTAATTATGTAGTATTTTATTAATTATTTTTTCTTTTTTTCATAGATTGTTTATGAATTTTTTCTGAGGTTTTTGGAGTCACCTGATTTCCAACCAAGTATTGCCAAGAAGTGCATTGATCAAAAGTTTACTATGCAGGTACTGTCTTCAGGGAATTGAAACTCATAGAATACGCATATTTTTAGAAGTTTCTTTTACCTAGGAACATTGACTGACTGAATATTTTCTATTTTTGTTTTGCTTTTCAGCTTCTTGAACTATTCGACTCGGAGGATCCAAGAGAAAGAGACTTTCTTAAAACTATACTTCATAGAGTTTATGGGAAATTTTTGGGATTAAGGGCATATATAAGAAGACAGATTAACAATATATTTTACAGGTACTGTATTAACATATCTAGTTATTAATTTTTATTTTTATCATGAAGTGTAATTTAAGTGTCAAGATGTATAGGTAGCAGCTGCCGAGGGCATTCCATGGTTGAACACTAATGATAGTGAACAGCCTCAGACTTGTATAAATTTTGTTTTGCTAGTAGATTTTCTATTTCCACCAGTCACTTTGGCTAATAGACTAAACACAGTACCAGTTTCTGTCTTAAATTATAATGAAAGACATCTCCATATTCTAGCAAATGGCATTTAGAAAAATAATGTTCTGGCTTGTAGTATCAAATTTAAAGTTGATTACTAGCCATGATGTATACAGTATAATTATAGTAAGTTGAGAAGTTAGTGTTGAACCCTGCATGTATTCATGGAAAGGCTTATGTATGTCTGCGGGAGTTTGAGGACAACAGGGATCTAGAATTCAAAAATTGCCTCCCACTCCTTCTTCTTTACAAAATTCCTGGATCTATAATACTCCAGTTATATTACATGTGTGGCCTCTTTACGTTATTCCCAGATGTCACTTCAGCAATATTACATGGATTTGAAACTACATACTTCAGTTATAAATATAAAGACTAAAAAAATTATTGCTGCAAGAGAGTGCTTAGACCCTAAAATGTGGGTACACACAAAAAAGTCATGTAAACTTATATACTGTTGAATGTTTTCATAGTGAGCAAACAGCAACACTAATTGTAACAGGCTACCTGTGCTCAATTTGGCCCAGTAGTTTTGAGTACAAGTGTACCAAGCATTTTTGAACTGTATTCTTAAACAGGAAATAAAAGTGCTTTAATGTTCAAAATTCACAATTATTGTAATTTTAAAAAAGCTTGTGTGATCATAAGAATTATTAATATTTTAAAAAATAAAAGAGTAATTTTAAAAACTCCACTGTGAAATGTGACATAAATCTCCTCAGAAAATTAGCTTAAAGGCTCAAAAAAACACACGTTGTCTTCCTTTAGAAATATTGCTGAAACAGTTTTCACCTATATGAATATACTTCGGTTCCACGAGCAAAAAAAGTAAAAATCTCATGCTCGCAAGCATGCATCAATAATTGTATATAGCCACTGATGAAATAATAGGAGAATGCACTTTCGTGCATATATCCCAACAAACAAACAAACAAAGTCCACAAAATAGTCAGTGTGTTTCTTAAGGCTGGGGAAGTGGGGTACACTAAGTGGGAAAGCAGGTACACCTGGCTGGTTAGGAGGTCATCAAGCGCCAAAGGCGCAAGCATCTAGAGAGGTCTGGGGGTAATTCACGTTTTGAGAAATGTAAATGTGTTGTTTGAAAACGTCTTTCTCAAGTAAATTGTTTTCTTAAGCCCCATCTACACGAGCAATTTTTATGTGATAAGTTTTATTTCACAATTTTCATTTGCTGAGGTAGCCCCATCGATACGAGCAATTTTTATGTGACAAGTTTTATTTATTTGCTAGTGTACACGAGCAATTTTTCAGTGAAAATAAAAAAATTGGAGACTAGAATCTATGAATGACATCAAAATAATTGATAATTTTATGTGTTGTCTCGTCTACACGGACAATTCCGTATGTGACAATTTTTATTTACCACATAAAAACTAACACGCTAGTTTTTCAGCAAAAATAATTGTCATTCAAAAATTGCCTAATTTTGTTCATCTACACGAGCAAATAAAAATGTGAAATAAAAATTGTCACATAAAACTGCTTGTGTAGACGGGGCTTTATCGAACGTAGCTTGCTCAAAATTTTTACAAATTTGATTTGCACATTTTAATACTTATTCGGCATATTTTAAACCTATAAAATTAAAAAAAAATGTCTTATGTACATATTAGAATTATGGGAGGAATAACTTAAAAACAGGTTACAGTACAGTTTGTGAAGAAAATAAAAGTTTTGTTTCTAGTGACTAAAAAGTTGCAAGACTTCTTTGCTGGGGAAAGGCGGTACAGCCAGCGGGGAACGTCGGTACAATTTACCGGTGTACCGGCCTTAAGAAACACACTGATAGTATTTGGCATCAGATATCATCGGGAGCCCTGTGCATATGAAGAAAATGTTTTTGAATTTCTCTTTTTTGATGTTCTAGATTTATCTATGAAACAGAAAGGCACAATGGAGTTGCTGAACTTCTAGAAATTCTTGGAAGGTATTTACATATGTTTATCAGCCAAAATTTCATGTCAAGTCTTAAGGCTCAGTTGTGCTGTGGGTGTACCATTTGAAATTTACTTGATGGTTTATATAAACAGTAACTTTTGGTCCAGTGTTGATAAATATTCTGTCCAAAAAATTAATTAAAGTTTACAAATAAACCTTTAATATTAAAAATATATAGTAGAGGATATTACATGGGCAGGCTGAGGTACGGATTTTATTTGCAAGTGGTGAAAAAAGTCTGTATCTCCAAGCAACCATGTAATATTCTATTTATTATATAGATATCCATAAAATCTTTAAAAAGTAAAATTCATTTTTTTAATTATCTCTCAAGTGTTGCCATGGTAACAAT
The DNA here is from genome assembly GCA_028564885.2 of Zoanthus sanctaehelenae. NCBI lineage: Eukaryota > Metazoa > Cnidaria > Anthozoa > Zoantharia > Zoanthidae > Zoanthus > Zoanthus sanctaehelenae. The sequence goes on from JAOTRI020102303.1 coordinate 13,615, forward strand.
CTTCAATGGTGAAGATATGTTATTTTTACTAGTGAAAATAACAAGTTTACAAAAGTAAGAAATATAGTTATTTTATGGATAACTATATAATGAATGTAAAATAATTCTCATTATACAACAAATACTGGTTTTTCAGTAGTAGTTGTAGTTATGAATACATAAAGAACGAAATTTAGAAGTTGACTCACAATCATTTGTTACTGTCATTAATTATTTAATTTAAACAAAAATGTTTGTTCCTACAAATTTAACAATACTTTATTTTGATGTTAACGTTGTGCAAAACAAAGTTTATATACAGGAAAAACAACTGCTTTTGAAAATTTTAGAGGTTCAGCTATCAATGCGAAAGGTCCACATTTATTTGTGTGATTGAAGTCTGTTCTTCCTGCAAAACAAATTAAAC
>JAOTRI020102313.1:0-14019 GCA_028564885.2 Zoanthus sanctaehelenae
TTTAGCAAAGATTGAAATTGTTAACTTAGTGAGTATTCCAGGAATCTTTTAGGGCGGTATAGCTGCAAAAGGGTTAAGCAATATGGAAGTAACAAGACCAAAAGTTCCTTTAATTTACAAGTAACAAGACCAAAAGTTCCTTTAATTTACCTTTTGTCTCCGGTACTTCACCTTTCTTCTTTCCTACAAAGGCGCTAGCAGACCCTACTCGCTCTAAAAAAGCAATTGATCAAGGCGTGAATATTAGAAGTAAGATTATTTCTCCTTATTATAGTACGACAAATAAAACAACTAATGTTACTACTACTACGTCTAGTACAAAATTTACTATTACTATACTATTAACTCAACAAGAAGTGAACTAGGGAAGTTACCAATTCAAATCATGTAGACTAAAAATGCCCTGAGTTATTAACTTGAAACAGTTAATAAACTAAAATCATTTCTCCGCGAAAGAGAATGTCAAAACACTGACAAAACGAATGCTTGAGAGCGAACAGATCTTATTCATAATTGAAGGCGATTTTCATTTGTCAAATAAGCCAACAAGCCTTGTTTTAAGCGACATACTCTTTTAAAACTTTAACTCAAGTACGAATTTATTAAGGGAACGTAGAATGAAGACAGAACAATGGTAAAGTCAACGCCTTTTATGAAAATGGTCTATACCTTAGCAAATTTGTAATATATATTTAAAATTTTTGAAAACAGGACTGAACAATTCTAAAAAACTTGCATTCTATAATAGAAAGCTATACACTAGCAATATACATAGATATATGAAAACATGAAACTAGAAAATATTTTACAAAACTTATTTATAGTAACCTCAAATAAAACGTAGAGACAGGAAGGCACTGCAGACCAAGACAATAAATAGAAGACAGAATTTGTCAATTAGAAAATGAAATTTATATTTTAAGCAATTGCTCTCTAGAAACTTTCATAAATGTTAAGCTAGTTATGTTACGCACAACACATACAGAAAAAAAAAGGTAAAACTGAAAGAAAATTCGAGAGTAATTTGATTGGGAGCTTTAAAACGATTTCGTAGAGGATTTGGATAAGTTAAGTGTGAGTGAGGTTGGCAAAAAAGAGAGCATGTCTAGAAAGTTACGGGATGCTTCTGTTTTGTAATATTTCACAAAGTATTGCTGCTTAAAAACATGATAAAGGTGAATCTTTACTGGTGTCACTGCTTACATTCTGCTTCATTAGCATACACTTCTATGTAGCTAACGAACAAAGATAAATACGGTTTGAGTCTACAACCCGAAAAAGTTCGTTAAGCTAAGTAAGAGATGAAGATTTTTTTTTGGCATTACTACTGGGCTACCTGTGGTTAGCCCACCTAAAAATCCTTTTTGTTTTTTGCGAAAAGACAAATTGAGTATCCCACAATTCCTTGCAACGCCAGCTATGTTGTGAGGAGAAGAGGGACCTGGAACAAAGGGTAGCCCAATAAACGCATCTAGAGCGTCTTGTTGAAATAGATTTTTAAAAGCTATGGCGATTCCAAATTTCTCAAAACAGCTGGGTGACAAAATCGTTAATGCGCAATACATTTTCTGTAAAATCTCCATTATATCACAGAAACAGTGCTTCGTATTCCCAGAAGACAACAACAACAACAATAGTTTATTCCACTTTAAATATTAGTTTTGCAAATCAAAAGAAAATTAAAATGTGGCAAAGTGCTGGCTACCCGGAATAACCATACGGGGCTATACTATAGCTGGCAGCCAGAACTCTTTTTGAATTAAATATGTTTAAAATCAGCACAAACTTAGTGGTTTATTTCACCGCATTCTCAATATACAGGGCTTCAGCTTTTCCAGCCTTTACAGAGACTGGCGTGCATATGTTGATGATGGGGAAAATGTAAACAAAGATCCACATATATGCATATATATGTATATATTTAACGTTTTAAAATGCCTATGAAATGAAAAATGTCTTGGTTTATCTGAAAAGATCAATTTAAGAAATGTAATCATGCAAAATTTCAGAGTATCAAAATAAATTGGAGAGATGCTACGATCGAGTTTGGGAAGATTCGAATTCTGTGGCTAGTCATCAAAAGGCAAATTAGCAAATGTTACGCGTCATTTTGTTTGCTTCAATACTGACAAATTAATCAAAAAACATACTTTTTCAAGTTAAAAATAGGTTAAACTTGATAATTTGGTTTATAAATAAAGATAAAGTCATTTTCTTGTGAATGTTTGAGTTTGAGTTCCGCCCTGTAAATCAGTGTTAAATTAAACAACATTACGTCACAGAAACGAAGAACTTTGTACCTTGAATGCATAATGAGCTTGCCAGTCATCAGCACAGAACCAGCAAATATTGGCAGCTATATGTAAGAGGCATTTTATCCAAAGTCTTTGAAACTTTCTGTATTAAATACTTTTGAATTGTTCTTTTTAGAAATCCAAAAAATTTTTTGGGCTTCAGAGGCATTTTAATAGCAAATCCTTAAAAGGGGTTGAGGATGTCTCCTGCGAAAGTGGAAAACACCAAAATTTTGAAAAGTGGGAAACATTTTTGTAAGTCGACTTTTATCTAAGGTGTTCTGGTTGACTAACAGATATCGGTTGTCGCAATTGTTTAAGTTTTACAGTGCAGTGGGGTTTTTAACAATCCACTGATATAGGGTATGAGGATGACGGCTGATAGCGCGTACCTTATAGAAATCATCTATTTGTGACACAAAAAGACAAGGAGGAAGTCTGTTTGATAACAGCGGATCTAAAAAACGGGAGATTTGTGTACCATGAATCATTTCTTAAACAAACAACTAAAACAATACTTGATTATCCTGTAACCATTACTGATACTATTACTACTACTGCTGAAACTAGTATTACTACTACTGCTACTAGTAATATTAGATAGGAAAAGAAAAAAGAAGAAGAAGAAGAAGAAGAAGAAGAAGAAGAAGAAGAAGAAGAAGAAGAAGAAGAAGAAGAAGAAGAAGAAGAAAAGGCATAAATTCCTACCAAATGGACCACAAAGACCGCACTTGCTTCTACAAGTGTGCTTTACCCACTCGTGAACGCAGGCAGACTTGGCAGTTTTCTCACAGCTTTTCATGTCGTTGCAGCCAACAAAAACTCCCCAAGGAACTGTGTCATGAAGTCAAAAACAATAACTAATTTATTAAAACTTTTAAAACCTATGTCTTTATACTTTTCTTCTAGTGTTTCAAACTGGAAAGCAAAGCATTACGATAAAAGGAACTGTTTATTAGAGTTGTGAAATTGGAAATGTTATATGGAAGTGAGACGTGGTGTTTGAGGGCAGATGAGACAATATTATTGAGAAGGACTAAGAGAGTAATGGTGAGAGCAATAAATGTATAGTGAAAAAGATGACAGAGGGCCGAATAAAAATGTTAGATTGAAGGAAACAGTGTTTCAGATTGCAAGGCTAATTGAGTGAGATGGTATGAGCGTGTATTAAGGAGGAGACATGGGGAAGAAGAACTGAGTACGACCAAAGGAGACGTTAAAGACGGATGTGAGAAGGAGATCGAAAGTGTTGACTGGGAGAAAAAAGATGCCTAGAATCGAGCAAGATTTAGAGAGAGAGTTGGAAATTATTGCCGCAACCAAAACTGGTGTAAATCTGGATTATAATGAAAAGGAATCCTTTTGCATCAACAAACCAATACGAATTTGAATGCATACTCTTTGGTGGATATAAATGAGGGGTCAGAATACTGAAGGAAACTTACCAAACAGGAGGGACGAAATCAACGAACCGGAAACGAAATTTTAATGTTTAGCACAAAGAGATCATTCAAACTGTGCAAGACTAAGCTTGTCAGGTGCAATATACCAATGGCATTCATTGCATTTGTCACATTTATCAATAAATGACATAATTTCAGTACCTAATAAATGCTTGAACGACACATAAACATGACAGTCAGACTTTTATTATTTTCACAGGTTTGTGGCTTCTTAGAGCGTGGATAATCGCTAGAACATATATAAACGCAAAGGTCTCCGGTGAAGAAAAGGGAGAGGTCGGAAAAATAGAAAAACATTTTTAGAAAATTAATAAGAGTAAGCTGTACGTGTGGGACTCCTCCCTTATGGTATTTAAGGAATAATGAAAAAACGTAACATACTTTTGCATAAGCCACATGTTTTACGGCAATTACGTTGCGCCCAAACATCACGGCACTGTGCGATGTTGTCGTTAACTTTTTGAGTTTTGTAATTATTGCACAAAGGTGTGTAGTCGTCACATGGATACATCTCTGTAAACAAACATATGTATAGTATTCAATATCCACAGTGGTAGAAGATAAGGACGCACACAGGGAGAAAAGCAATAAAATAACCATCAGGTTACCAATGAGATTTTGCTTAAACATGATAAAACCTCCATGAGAAAATTAGCAGAAAATACGACAAAAATGTAAATTTGGTTTCTTTTTCTCTCGTTCGATACATGTCGGTCACAGTTGGCGCAGTTTAAAGATCTCTGCTTTCCAGTCACAAGGTTCCGGGTTCAAGTCCCTTTCCTGCATGCCGAGATTTTAATATTACTGCATCATTTTTTCCAACCTTTCCATCCTCCCGAGGTTGGAAACAAACTGGTACCAAGGCTCATTTCATTGACGTAAAAGGAGCCTGGGTACGAGTAGAATGGATTAGTGTCCAGTCCAGGAGGGAGTCAAAGACTCTTATCCGCTTAACATTACTGAGACCGGATATCAGCGCTGGTTAAAGTATTTATCTTATAAAATAGCATCTAATACTGTCTACACCCGATTTATTGCTACTGCATTTTTTATAAAACCAATCATTTCTACTTGTTATTTTACTCGGAATAATGTTCGAGAACTTAATAGCATTTTACAATACTTTAAAATGAGACGATTACACATTCTAACTAGGTGCATCAAATGATTCTTTTTACCGACAGAATTTCCTGACACAAAACCTAAGCTTGCCGGCCCCACCCAAAATTTACATGACTGATCAAGCCACAAAATCTTTACACTCACCTGGGAACAACTTAGCAAGGTCGTTTTGTTTCTTACTCTTTTCTTTTTTATCTGAATACAATTGTTGAAATGTTTTAATTAAATCCTTTAAATTTCAGTTAGCCCCTCACTTCAAAAGAAACAATGAATCGGTAAACTTTGATCTTATGCTATTAATGATACTTATGATAGTCATAATTATATTGTTAATTGTATCGTTGGATGGGCGGTAGATAGAATAATACACAGTGGATTGTACATGCAATTACTCTCAATCGTAGGCCCTGGGACAAGTTCCACAGGAAGCCTCAATCTGACACTTACATGACAATAATGTTTATGATGGTGATGATGATGTTGATGATGCTCCATGGTTATGTTGATGATGATGAAGAAGAAGTTGTGGATGGTGATGCATGATGTTGATGATGATGATGAAGAAGAAGTTGTAAATGGTTACGCATGATGTTGATGATGATAGTAATGATAGTTATACTAATGATAATGATAAATACCAATGGTGGTTTGCATTGCATTATATTATCAATACCAAAAACTTGCCAGTTTCTTTTCAAACTATGTAGAAATGTTTTACAGCCATGCAGCTGCTTTAGTCGAAGAAGATAAACATGGAACCTTTAACCATCTCAGGTGCTTCTGATAAAGTGCTTTATCTTATTTCATAGGCTGTGATGGATTCTATTACGCAAAACAACCCCTCTTAAGATATAATTTGCGATAAATTGATAAATATATTAAAACATATTATACAATTTAACCACCGATTCAAGTTAAGGATCCTTTTAACTGTAGTTGATCTGCTAGGAGATTCCGTTTAAAGCTGCTAATGCCCGATACATTGATCTACCAATATGAAACTAATGGAACTCTATTAGTCTTTGAGTGGTTTAGATAAATGCTTTTCTGAAATGTCTCTAAAACTATTGATTAATATGCACGTTGTATTCCTATTCATTGTTTCTATAAAAGAAAAGAACAGCTGTGAAAGTCACTCACCATCTTTAATAACTTCCTTCATGTCAAGAACAACATCTGATGTTTTACTGCTCTGTTTTGCTACATTGAAAATAATGTACTTAAAAGATTAGTAACGGTCAATCAAGCTTCATTTGTTCACAAAACAGATATGCTTTATATTTTTTATATATGAATGTCAAGCCCAAAATTGTCCCAAATATTGCTCAATGTTTAATTAAAAATACAAGTCAGGGCCTAACCTAGTTCCGTAACCTGTTTGTGTAAACGCCAGGTTAGGTCACTGACCCCATACCCATTTCGGTTATCTTTAGCACAGCAAAATCGAAATAAAGACTCGGTTTCTTAACAAGGATTATAAATTTAATCTCAAGGTTGCACATGTGGCTTAGTGTTGAATTACCTGTGGCTGTAGCTAATGATGTTGGTCATATACAGACATCACTGATATTGAGTGTTATTATTTAAATCACTATCGTTTATCAAGAAAGAGGGAATAGTAGTAATAAACAAAAGTTTTTTAATGATAATAAAATACTAATAATAATTGTAGGTTTTTAATTACAGTATAGAACCTGATTAACGAGGACGCAGTTTAAAGAGATCGTATGTATCTGGTACCTAGAGAAGGAATCTGATTTGCTGAAGAAGGAAAATTTAAGTGGGCGCGGGAAAAAACATCGGAGTCGAAGTAATACCTTCAAATCTGAACCCTCTCGGGTCCGCAGTGGTGGGAGGTACAAACGTTACTGCTAGGCCATCCTACGTTCTTCCAGCCCCTTATTTAACCCCATCTCCATCCTTACCTAGTTTCTCTTCCTTCCATTAACCTTCCCCAACCCATTTTTCCTCCCTTCCTTCCTCCGACCCCCTTTCCCTTGCCGTCCCCCTTTCCACCCTTCCTTCCTCCGACCCCCTTTCCCTTGCCGTCCCCCTTTCCTCCCTTCCTTCCTCCGACCCCCTTTCCCTTGCCGTCCCCTTTCCACCCTTCCTTCCTCCGACCCCCTTTCCCTTGCCGTCCCCTTTCCACCCTAGCCCTTAGTGTCTGTGTATTTTTAAGAGGTATATCATTCAAGTATTGACCAATAAATTACCTTAAAGAAATGACTGACCTTTTGGGATGGAGAATGGGGGCGCCGGAACTTTGAGAGCAGCATCAGGTAGTTGTGGTGGAACTGCTATTTGTTTGGCTGGCAGTGGTGGAGCAACTGGCGTGTTCAGGACATATTTGGGCTTTGGAAAAACTGGTGAAACTGTGAAAAAAGGCATTAATCATTATATTTCATGAGGACTGAGGTTTATCTACAGGGATGATAGTGAAGAAAAAAGCATTCTGTTTTTATTCAAAATTAATCAGCGACGCGAACGATGAAAGTTCACTAATGAAAAATCATTGCTTGCGGCGTCTGATTGGAGGAACGATCTTTTTCACGAGTAAAAAGGGATCCTACGGCAAGCTACATCATTCTTGACCCATTTTTGATGTCAGAAAAGTTTGTGGACATCGTTTCATGTAGCCAACAAATTTACTGCAGAAATAGAAAATATAGCCACATTATAAAAAAACACGATGAGATGATTTGGCAAACCTTTTTAGAACCAGGAATAAAGTTAGAAACGTTAAAGGAATTTCACCATACAAGAGACTGAGGCCTTTGAAGGACAGTGACGATAAGTAAAAACATTGCTATGATAAAAATATGTTTAGCTTTCAAATTTCCTCTTTTCCCTGTGCTGAATATCTGATTTCATTGTTTAGAAATTTTGAAAAGACTTAGAGTTTTTGAAGATTGTACGAGTAAATAAAACTCATTTCATTGTGCTATTATTGTCTCAAGAAAATCTCAATACTTATAAAGTAAACAAAGAACTTCATTCTTAGTACCATTGCACTATTCTAATTCACTTGCAATTCTTCTCAACTCGATTGCGATCACAGTTATGGTTGTGGTTATGGTTATAATTATTTTTGCGATTACGGTTACGGTTAGGGTACGGCTACGTTTACGGTTAGGGTAACGGTTACGGTTACGGTTACGGTTAGGGTAACGGTTACGGTTACGGTTGGGGTTTGGGTACGCTTACGCTTACAGTTAGGGTAACGGTTGAGGTTTGGGTACGGTTACGGTTACGGTTGGGGTTTGGGTACGGTTACGGTTACGGTTGGGGTTTGGGTACGGCTAAGGTTACGGTTACAAACCTTGTTGAGCTGGCTGGGCGTTGAGTTGGACTGGAACGGCTTTGTGGTTAAACATGCAATAAAATTTAGATCAAACAGTAATTCGTCATTTTCAGTTTTAATTATTTCATTTCTGTGCTCTAACTACATTACAAAAATAGATGAAGCTCTAGAGCTACACTAATGAATTGCAATATAACAAAACGCGAGTCTGCTTTCCTACTTTGATTGAATTGAGCTCTTTCTCTCTCGGAGGTGACGTAACTATATGCTTTTTAACATTTTGTTTATCTCGCAATCACAAGGCTTAGAACACTCTGGCACTATGCCTATTTTCAATTCCACTGGTTTAGTTGTATTATATAGTGACACACGTGTCTGCATATTAAAGTTTGTTTTTTTTAAAACTAGTTTTGCCGTCGAAATATTGTTATTTACTCTTATCTTCATGAAATCATTGAGAATGAGCAGCAAGATATTAAATGAATGGCTAGTGCATTTTCTTAGAATTAAGTTGATAGTAATCCTATATGAATAGAAGGTCGAAATACATCATCAACTGCAAAGCCGGACATAAAATACCGTGCACAAATGCTCTGGATCTGTAAAGACCTTTACCAGTACGACTTTTTCCAAGCTCCTATATTCGTATTGGTTGACAAACATTCAATGTTCCTGTTATTAATTTTGCTGCTTATAGGTTATTTTGTACATGCACATTAATTTATCTTCAGTGCAGTCTACATTATTTTTCTGCCTAAGGTTTCTCAAGGGATTGCATGTCTAACCTCATAGGAATAATGAATGGTTTCAAAAGAAGGATTAAGAGTCACAAACCTGGCTCGGATTGAATGTTGGGCTGATCTGGGGCGGCTAAACGGGCTAATAATAAAATAATGAGTTAGGAATAAATACATTCGAAAACTTGGTATGTACCCCGAGCGGGAATCGAACCCACGTCTCCCTGTATTCTATGAAACATACCACTGAACAACATATATATATTTGTATACATAGGCTTGGGCTGAAGCAGTCTGTTGTTTCATGTTCTCTCGTATTTGGTATTATTCAATTGATCTGAGCCTTATATCGAGTAGCCATATATATCACCATAATTTTTATTTTGTCGGCTTTAATAATTGGTTTCACGTTTATTTCTTTCAATAGAGAAAGTAGTTTGCAATTATTCTAGAGTAAAATTGTTCAAATGCTAATCCGAAACTTACGTTGAACATTTTAGCGCCTGTTTCAACAACTGTAAAAAGAGAAACGTTTCATGATACTCTCCAAGGTCCAAATAAGGTACTCTGATTCACACTTCTAACCAGGTTAACTATCGAACCTAGCGAATTAGTTTGACCTATGCCGGTTCATTTTAATTGGGACTGGTGCAAATTATATGCTTTAATTGGCAATATTCTGTTAGCAAAAGTTTATTCCGACCACATCACCTGAAAAACTGATGAATCCGCTAACTAAATTGATTTTCAATATATGTTTACCTTGTGATGCAGCGCTTATTTCGTGTCCGTCAATCTTTAAGATGGCAGCTGAAATGGTAAAAAGTTTGTATAAGTGGAAAAGCGGCTAAGGTGTGGTCGTCGGTACGAATTGAATCACTCTGACAACATGGAAACACACTTAAACCTATAAACCCCAAAGCAACTAATGAAAAAGTAAATATGGGTGTTTATAGCGAGCTCATCTCGGAGTCTACTCTATCGCCGAACGAAGACTTGCAGATTGCTTTCAAAACGTTGCGGTTTTCTACTGAGTGTTGCAAGTCATGTCACTATAGGATAAGTATATTTATGTGATTAACTATTTCATATTTTCTAATTGGAAGAATTAAGCTTTTCACTTTGAATTGTACGTTTGGATTTTAAGTGAAATGACAATGAAACGTAAAAAACACTAAGCTATACTGTTGAGTGGCAATCGAAATCATGAAAAGGCTTTGTTAAAAAATATTGCGACCAATGGCTTCCCTAGGTTAAATCTAAGAGTTTACTAAACATGATTATTATTGTGCGCAATTTTTCTGTTCGAAATTGATGAATGTCTTTCACCTAGCTTACCTCCTTTCTTGCTTCCGCCCTTGTGTTTTACCACGATTGCCACAACTGCATCAAAGAAATGCGACATCAATTATTTTTAAAAACAAACTTGTACGCAAAAAATTTCTATGGTGGGAAGGAGCAAACAAAGTCTTTTGGGGGACAACCCCCGCCCTAGAAATGACGTCTTTTTCACAACTTTCTTATTTTTAATTTTTTTTTTGTTACCGTGGTTCGTATGCGAAAATATCGTTTTATCGGGGTAAAACTAACACGTTCTTTTTTACTATATATATGATTGTTTAATTAAACTTGTAACAACTGTCAAATTATTCACAAATGTAGCGTTTCAAGCACGCAGCAATGTCCTTAAATAATTTGCAAAGCATTTAATAGACGTTACACAATAACTAAAGGGGAGTCAGGTTGGCATAGTGGTCATCAGTCGTGCCTCCCACCTCTACGACCCGGGTTCGATTCCTGGGCTTGTCATGTGGGCTGAGATTTGTCGATCTCAATCTGACTCCGGGGGGTTTTCTCCGGGTACTCCGGTTTTCCTCCCTCTGCAAATTCGACTTTCTCGCCAAGATCTGAGCTGCCGAGCGATTAAACATTAGCCTCTGGCTAGAAAGAATGGGCGACCTCTTCCTTAAATAAAGTATTTCTCATTTATTTATTTATTTAGGTATGAATCGCAAAAGGGAAACAAAACTTAAGGCTGCGACAGAGTAGGAGTCGAATTTGGAATCAGAAGCGCACAGCAAAACGATCCAGTAAAAATCAAACTGTCGGATTCGAAAGCAGAACACCTATTCTGCTTATGACACCGTCGCTTATGATCCAGTAAAGACTTCACTGTTAGAGTCGGAAGCAGAAGCTAAAAATAAACCAATCACAATGTTCGATCCCAAGCCCCATATTATTTGGACTGTACTCGGAAGGCCTGAGAACTGCCATTGTGATTGGTTGGCTCTACCGCTTCTGCTTCCGACTCCGAAAATCTCTAGTTTTCACTGGATGATAAGTTGCGGAGTCATAAGCCGAGTTGGAAGGAAATGGAAACGTTCTGATTCTTCCGACTCCGATTCCGTGGAGCTTATGACTCCGCTTCCGACTCTGATCTTTGATTTTCACGAGGTCATAAGTGCTCTTACAACTCCGACTCTGATTCCGTTGAGCTTAATGACTCCGCTTCCGACTCTGATCTTTGATTTTCACGAGGTCATAAGCGCTCTTACGACTCCGACTCCGATTCCGTTGAGCTTAATGACTCCGCTTCCGACTCTGATCTTTGATTTTCACGAGGTCATAAGTGCTCTTTCGACTCCGACTCGGGAAAATTGTTATATAAGATCGTTATATCGGGGTTCTGCATGTCCCATACATTTTACTATAACTTTATTTCCGGGGATATCGTTAGTATCGGGATTCCACTGTATCAAATAACAACGACAAATCAAGCAAATGTTAGCCATAAATTACAATAAGTTCATTATAACATTAACGCGTTTCACAAAAACAGTAGTTTTGCTTTTCGAGATAAAAAAAACCCTGTTTATTGAAAATCAATACTAAAAAGATATTAGGCATATTTCTCGAAAATTCTCTATTCGATACGCTGTGATAAAATTTACTCTCCACTATCTTGGACCCTTCCCTAAAAATTATTTATGTGAGAAAGCATTCCAATAAAATTCTATAAAGTATTTTTGTTCTCTCACCGGTGTGTTTTTTGTCTGCATTCTTTGCCGCTCGAGCACTGCATACCACAACCGCTAGCAAAATGAATACGATGCTTCTTCGCATTTCGTTTTACTTGGCAGAGATGATTCCTATAATACAAAAATAAAATACTATTGTCTTTCTTTTTCAACTCCTTAATGAGAAGGAAAGTCTAAATTGAAGGTAAAACTGGACAAGCCCGAGGAAGTTAGAAAATGATTCATTTTTAGAATCAAAGTTATAAAAAAAAACTGTGATTTAAGATGTTTTGAAATGGCTCATTTATTACTGAAGACAGTAGAATCGTATGCATTGATGATCTTAGATGCCAAGTACAACTACTTGGCCTGGAGTAAGGCTTATTTCTTTAACTGTCTATTTACAACTTTTGATTCGATCTTTTAATGGAGCAATAGTAATCTCTCCAGAATAAAGAGAAACTCAATTTTATTTTTGATTATCAACCAATTTTTTTTAAACTACACGCTGAAATAACTTTTAAATTGTCTAGAGTAACTTTAACACATAAAGTTTTTAAGCACAAGTTTGCAATTTGTCAAAAGTAATGAACTTGTTTTCTGAGCACCAGTGTCACCTGCGGTTGTTTTTTAAGAAAACAATTTCTTACTCCTTATGTTTCGGAGTAAAACGATGAAGAATAATTTTTTCAATTAACTGATAGATTAATTCTAATCAGGGATTTCTGTGAAATCAGAATTAAAGAGATGGAAGTTTTAAAACACTCTTACCAAAAAAGTGTTGTGTATATCATGATATAACTTCAGATGATCAACATTCTTGTATTTTGACATTTCGAACAGAAGATTTTACAGATGTTCAATAGCGTTCAGTTGTTTTTTTCTTTTAAACTCTTTTTGTTTTACTAATGTTTTAATTTTAATTGACAAAACTAAATCGTTCTTAAGACTAAGAGTTAATTATGAGACTCGGATAACAGTCTCATGCACGTACTTAAAACTCTAATGTCTCTATCTTCTATGTTAATACTACAGATCTGAATTTAGTTAACAAAACCAACTACATATATTTTCAAAATGGAGAAACTTACATACCGTTTCCTTTAATTTGTCCTTCTTTTGTAATAACAATTTTTTTCAAGGTCTTTAAATTTGAAATGAAGCCAGTTGCCGATAAGGTCAATATCAATCGATTTTGTCATAATTAGAACATTTTTACGAAAAAAACCAGGCATCTGATTGGACAATCTGTCTTTTATTTTCCAAATTGAACTATAAAACTTTAGATATTGAAAATAGCATTCCGGAGATGGAGAATCTTTTGATTTCGATATGAGCGAAAACGTGATGAAGGTATGAGATACTGAGTAGCAAGTTAGGATTTCGAGATTTCCAGAATTTTTTAGTTTAAATATGACTGTTTGAACCATCAAACAAAATCATTGGAGCTCCAACCCAGTGCTGCGCGAGTGGAGCCCCAGAGGCCAGAGAATTAAAACCCATTTTGAGACGTCATGTGACCAAAGAAACATTTTAATGATGTCATTGATTGCGTACGATCACGTGATACCTTTGTTGTGTACACTTCAGGTAGAATCATATCTTATGATTAAAACGCAGTCGAGGACTGGATGGGTTTCTGCCATAATATATTTTAGTACTGAAGAGGAAGAAACTGATCGGATGAAAGCAAATTCCAGAAGAACTCGGCTAGTTACCATTGGCAACAAATGTGAAAGGTTTTAGGGGGCTGCAACTTAACGTGCTTTTATCTTGTACGAGAAGATTTATGTAAACAATATTTTAAAAGAGTGGTCTCGTAAATTTGTATACATTTTTGTTTCTAAACGAATGTTAGATGTAAACAAGAGGCTCGTTAAGCCTTTACTCGTGGTACGAGTGGAAACTGAAGTGCGGTTGCATTCCAGTTGCGCGATGAAAAAGAAAAAAAAGAAGTGGGGCGTCCGACTTATGATATCACCGCCAGAGGCATTAACTGCGTGCGACTGGGGACAAATCCCAAATATGGCAGTCACTGGACCGAATCGCTAATCGCGACACGAAGAAAAAAGAAAAAGAAATGGA
>JAOTRI020102324.1:0-24667 GCA_028564885.2 Zoanthus sanctaehelenae
TATAATTACTATTTTCTGACTTAACAGGAAGATTTTCCACAAGTAGGGCAACAACCCAACACGAAATGAATACAGTTTAGTCGACTAGATTTTTCTCAAGACGGGTTGACTCTCAAGTCGAGTTCAGTAGAGGCGACCCGTCCACACTTAAAACCAAGCACATCACCAGAATCTCGAACTGCCTCATGAAGTAACTTCTAGGATTGACGACTTGACTTCAAACCGCTAATTGCATTGAAAAACTTCTTTTCTGTTACTTTAAAGAATTATGTTTATGACCAATCGAGTCGACTCTTCAAAAGCCTAAAACTCGACTCAATTCGCATATGTATCATACTATATAACTTTTAATATAATTTGTTGAAAATTCTCCCTCTCATCTTAATATTTTTTTTTTATCACCAAACATAAAATTCTCAATTTCCAGTTAGGTTGAATTGTACTTACAAGATTTGTTTACTACAAAAAAGGCACTTTTCATAACTATTTACAACAAGTTACTCACCATTACTTCAATAGGAAACGTAGTTGGGCCTTTGGCCTTGATGCTTTCCCACAATCCCTTACGTTTATAATGAAACAGTGTTTCATCGGCGTAAACGTCTCCCGTTAATTGGATTTTCCAATTGCCATTAATGTAATATGTTCCACGATTGCTACGTACAGCTGTAGGAAAAAATGGTAAATATAATGTGTCAAATAATAGCATCTTTAAACAAAGAATAGTAGTGAAATACTAATGAATATCTAAGGAAAAAAAGTTACTACCCAGTAGTAAAAGCCGAAGTGAACATTTGGGAAAATTCAAATTCGAAAACAAATGATTTCACCTATCAGAAAAATTTTATAAACGTTTCCGAGGTTTTCGTCAGGCCCTGAGGCATGGGAGAACATGTTTGTTTCTTGTCTACTATAATTACTATTTTCTGACTTAACAGGAAGAAAGACGATATACCAGCGCGAAAGCAACATTTTATCTAATCTTTCATGAAATTTTCACAATTTGGAGAGTTTGGAAGGGCACCGTAAAATGTGCTCCATCTTACTTTTAATTTCTTAAACATTATTTTTTATGTTCCGTGTCTGGTTCCAGAAATTGCAGTTTTCGAGAAACTCCGTGTAATTTCTTTAACCCGTTCCATTCGTTCCATATAACCCTTTTAATCTTTTCGTTGTCATATTTTTCGTTCTTTGCTTGGGCTTTTTCTTCATTTGAAAGTGTGTCAAATCATCTGATAAAGTGAAAAGCAATCGAAAACCTGAGTTTGTTTATGTACGGCAATTTATTTTCAAAATTGACCATGTAACACACGCGCTGTTGCATAATATTAGTTCTGCTAGCCGGGAAGAAGAGTTCATACGGCAAACATTTTTGCCGGCTTACAGATAGCAGACATAATGTTTAATTATGTTTTTCAAACCAAAATCTTGGTAACCGAGCAAGATAGCCAGCCCACCTCTCATGTGACTAACAAATTAATCATTTTAGTCAGGCAACATCTCGGAATCCGAGGCAACCCTACGAAGAGGGTTATTTAAAAATAACATAATTTTGAATTCGCACCTAGAAAACTTGAACACGGTTTCACTTCAGAAACCTGAATGTTTGTAGCTCCTTTAGGAATCATCGCTGCTCGAACATACCCTGAAAGTGAAAACACAATATGTAATAGATTATGACAAGAGGGCGGAAAACCGTGTTAAAAACACGCCATCATGAGTTTTATAAACAATAAATTAATTTAAAAAATTCTTAATAGACTGATAAAGAAAAAGTATATTTGCTCCTTAAGATCTAGAAAAAAGATCAAGTTCCATAGATGAAAGTAAATTATTTGATCGTGAAAGCATGGTGACTAATTTAGATCATCAGGACTAAGATTTAGATATAGGACACAAACAGAGCGCCACTTATTTTGAAAGCAAACCAGATGAAAATGAGGTATGCTTTAAGCCATTCCAAGTGCAAAAATAATTTAAAAAAACAATACTATAAATATATAGACCTCTACCTTTTCAATTTCTAAGAGAGAAAAAAAAATGGCGAGCTGACAAGGAGTTTGTTCTCACTGTTTCGACAAAGTTCCAATTGGCCCAAAAGAACACGAAAAACAAATAATTTTGCGGAGAGGAGAAAGGGATTTAAGGAATAAAAGTTATCTGAATATTTCCGCAAAAGTCTTCCTGTGTGGTCTGATGTTGCTTTAAAGGACCACAACTATTGTAAGTTTTCTGTGTATAAGGAAAACAGTTACGTCTTCGCCAACTAAAAATACATAAACACGGTAAGCAAACTTGGAGAACAAGTGATGATTTTATATTTAACCCTACCTGAGCCTGCGATCTGATTGAAGCTTCCTTCCACCACATAACACGTAGTCCCGTTGCCATTACACACCCCGCATATGTCCTCACGGGCAATTGAGCCTAGCTTGTGATCACACCCAACCTCCTAGAATTTAGAAATTCGGTTGGTAAAAACTCAAACATCCACACCACTTCAACTCTGTTTGCGTGTTTTGTATTAGACTGTGTGAACGTAGTAGTATATAGCAATGGTAGATGTGCATGTTTACTTAACAAGATAAGCATTGAAATGTTGATAACGATGAACTTGAGAAAGACTTTACTGTAACAGGCAGACAGCCTAAATTTGTAGTATAGTCATTGATTCGTTTCGTGTTTTTTACAAAACTTGATTGAGGTTAACGAAAAAGAATCTTTAGAATCCGCAGAATAGCTTATCTCCTAGCTGCGCTCGCTATGTAGGTATTTAGTAGGGAAAAAACGTATGTATAATTGCAGCTAAAAACTAATTCACGTAGCAAGAAGATGTCCAAGTTTAATAGGCGTTCAATCGTTTACGCCTTGAGCTCATAAAATGTCCGGGAAAGAACTAAAAAGTATCCTATTATTTTGCTTGTGTAAAGGAGGAACTTTATATACCTGGCATCGACCGTCGATGCAGATGTCGTTACCTCCTGTTGTACATGAAGTGCCATCAACTACCTTTTCCTTCAGTTTAGCAGAGAAATGGTGTTTCGGATCCACTGGCTTGCAATACAAGGCACAGGGGTTCTCTGCACACAAAAAAATCAAACATAAGATAAAAATCATAATGAAAGAAAAAAGAACAAGAAAAAATGGGACGCAGATGGAGACAAATGGGTTATAAGGTTAAAGCAGCAAGAAGACCCAAAAGTGAACAAAATCATTTGAAGATGAAATGAAAAAGAGAAAAAAAACATCAGAGCTAAATGAAGGATGTCTGTATCTAGTAAGGAACGACACGCTTATTTATAAAAACGAGCAAATTTTGTGGTATAAGCATAATGCTTATGAGGTGTGGCTATGAAGATAAACACCAACTGTAGAGAGCACAAATGTGCAAATGTAACGAACAATTTGCAAAGAAGAATAGTAATTTAACATGGTGACAGTCTTTTCTCATTTAGTTGAGTATATGATAAGTTGTTAAACAGAAACAAAGAAACTATCGAATACCATACATTAATTATATACATAGTAAGAGAACTTTGCTATATTTGTTAGAAACTTGAACCAGCTACGGTAGTCATATTGGTTTTATTCTAAAACAAAATTAATCAGAGCGGCCTTCGGAGGGTTCAAAAAACAAATCGGGAAGAACATGAAAATAACATAATTATTTGCAGAACTTTGTCTTCAACATTTAAAGGTTAACATTCTTTATCAAATGCAAGGATGATCGCTTTCATAGATAATCTGGGGAAAAATCGCTGCTAAAGATTTGATTGTTGAAATGTATACAATTACTTACTGCTGCTGAACACAGGAATCCAGTCGTGCTTTTCGCCCTTGTACATTGTACCGTTAAATTTGGCACATTGAATCTTTCTAAAGTCATATGAACCTTTAGTGCAAGTCTGCGATACAAACAAAGTGCTAATACAAGATAAAAATTATATAAATTAATGTAATAAAAAACAACGTAATCGATATATATGTAATACAAAAAAAGAAAGTTTACAAGGTGCCGATTGAAGAGACGTAGCTACCTTTGCTATAACATACTACATTATAAGGTTAGTTAATTTTTTTTTGGTTTCCAGTAAGAGTTGCGTAAGTACTCATAAAAATATTTTGTTTAACTGACCGTTAAACCTTCTGTTTTTCGTTTTTATAATATTTCTGTAAAAAGAAGCATAAATAAACAAAGTGGGAAACGTGTTTTTCATCAGTGAACTCACCTTGGTGTTGCACGTTTTGAATTTTTTATGTTCTCCAGTGCAAAATCGCCCGCCATTAAGAGGGCTAAAAAACATAGCTAGTGTCAGTTAAATGGTAAATAATCACTCTACTTTGTAATATGCAGCTCAGCTTTTAAAAACATATCAACAGTTAAACAGGAGATTCAACAATAAAAGATTTATCAGAGTACACTATGCAAAAAATAAGACAAGAAATAAAAAAATTACGTCGGCATATACATTATATAGCCATTAGTCATGTTACCTTAGTGAAGAGGGGCTTTGAGGTATAAAGAATAGGTATGTTCGTGATGAAATGTGAAAAATACCCTAAACATACCAAATAGTAACTATTTTCTACCATAAAAAATACCTTATAGCAAGTTATGATTCGAAATTGCTAAGTTTGAGTCCTAAAAAATACGACGAGCATCCTTATAATACCAATATAGGGAATTTCCTTTCTTTATCAAAAAAGGTCTTCAATCACTTCATGATTATTTTGTGTGATTATAGAAAATGGAGATTTTTTGTTACGTCATTCTGACATGCAATCAGGCTAGTTGTGTAGTAGAGCTATAGGACAGATTTTCTATTTCATATTTGTTCAGAAAATTGACTTTGTTGAAAGTGTTTCATACATTCTTTTATATCTTTTCTACGTAACTAGTTAGTATGGGTTACCTGTGGTTTGAACAGTATTGATGTCATATAGTATTTCTTATTGTTTACTGTAAACATTTGTTAAACTATTTTTTCTTCGATGCAAAGCTCATTAGATAAGTCAGTCTTTCTGTAAGACTCGTCCCTTTAATCCACGCTTGCCAAACAAGAAGTCCTTGCATTTAGATGAAAAAAATAAAAATAGAGATAAAATCGGAAGAAAGGATTAAAAACAATAAATGAGTTGAGAAAGAAAAGAGAAAGGCGAAGATGGAAAACAGATATGAAATCAGGAGCTGATTGCTCACATCAAAAAAAATCTTCTAGTTCAATGATAATCATTGCTGATATCATCATTTTCTAACGCACGGTATCAAACATCTTACCTGGGTTTATCACATTTCCTCTGCATTGTACTAATCCCCATTCCGCATGTCCGCGAACAAGAGCTCCACTCACTCCACTCGCCCCAGCCCCCATCACGTCTTTCTGGGATTGTGGTGTTGCTTACACACGACCCGTACATGCACCACTTTATAAACGAGCAATATATTTGTCAGAGGTTTGATTTCATTCTTAAACTAAAATCTATTTTCTATGTTGAGAAAGTCTGAATTATCATCTTTTAAAATAAAATACATTATTCTTGATTGAAAGGCAAATAATATGGAATGCATGAAGTGCAGCAACTGACTGGCGTTTTTTAAACAATATGACTAAAGGACGTAGTATCCGGTCCGTCTATACAAACTTGGGTAAACTTTTGCAGTTAGACTGGTTATGCGTCTCTTGTATGATGACAGGCACAAAACGCGTTTAGAAAGAAAACAATTCTACTACGACGCAATAGTTTCTGTAGACGATTTTAAATTTGTTCTTGTGTCCGTCTATAAACTATTTGCTCAAGTTTATCCAAATGGATATTGCGGGTCAACATTTCAGTATCAAGGAGGTATAGTATTCATATTATAATGAGTTTATTTCTTAACCCTGAGTACGTTTCAAAACTATTTCACTGCTCATTTAATTGCTTGAAAGTCGTTGCAAACTATTGACTTGATTCTTAGTCCTCCGTGGTTTTAGCCAATCACTGATGTTTGTCGTATGAAGGTGAAGAAGTCATTCCACGAGCATCCACAGGATAACAATAATTGTACGCAATAATTCTAAAATATAAATCGTGTATTCATCTTGCTTAAAAATAAAAAATATAAAGACTAAATTTACTCAAGAGCTATACTTAAGAAAATTTATTAGAACACATGTCAAGTTTATACGTTGTTCGTTCAATAACGAAAAGCACTAAATCATTTTTGTGAAGTTCAAAAATAAAGTGGTTACAACCCACCTTACCAGACGCACATGCTGTTCCCTTAGCTGGTGGATTCCGTCTGCTACGACAAAAAGCCTCTCCCTTAACTTCGCACCACAATTGGTGACAGAGTCGCAACTGAATCGCAAATATAAATAGAAAATATACTTTGTCTAAAGGGCACATTTGTATTATTATTATTATTATTATCCTTATTAGTAATATTCATTTCTTATTTCTTTATTTGTTTAGATATAATTATTCTTTAATCAAATAAGAATAATCTTATATGTTGACAGTACGAATATGTGCAGCTGTTCAAGGTATGGTTTAAAGACCATCCAAATTAGAACTGGGTCCAAAAATCATACATCTATACTAACGTTATACTAAAATAGAGTTTCACACGCACTGTCAAAAACACCTGCTTCTATATCACTGTTTTGTAATTGGCTTATCCTAGTGTGTACATCACATTTTACTCAGTTCCTTTGAAATTTTTGTTTGGAAACATACACAACACAAACTCACCCTAAATTTCGGCTTTGTGCATTGTCTGGCTAGATGCCCGTATTGGTGCATACACTGATCATCAGCACTGTATAATGCACCAGGGAGTGTTGTGGGTAACTCAACCGGCCGTTGAAATGATTGCTTCTTCAAACACTTGCTGTCTTTAGATCTAATTTATAGAAAGGAATTTATGATAATGATGTACTGAGAATTCCAGAAATATCTTAAAAATTATTGTACTTTGGTTATCCAGCTTCATAAAAAACAAAACTGGAAAATAGTCTCTTCCTTCGTCGAAAAATTAAAATAATCCTCGCGCGTTCACCCACTGGAGGAATGGAAAGAGGAAATAGACGCAGGACGGGAGTAAACAGAAATGGGGCGAGGGACTTTTGGAAGAGACTGTTGCCTTTCATACCTCAAATTACCTTGAGTAAGACTAAATTTCAAAAATTTACAGTTTTTCGCGTTTTTTTTCTGTCAAAAACTAGAAATGTGCATATAATACTGTTTTGGGACTGCTGTTAGCATTAAAAACTTTAAGGTCGCCAACTACTTTCGGTTGAATATTTATATTGTCAATAGCACGTCATTCGTTAATGGCCTTAAACAAGGCAAAAAACTAACAATGAAATTCAGTTTGAGATAATTTAGGTGTTACGGTTTTTCTTGAAAAATACTAATGACAGTATGGGACGTCTTGTCTCAGTGTCCTAGTGCTCGGACAACATTTAAACTACAAACTTCTTTCGATTAACAAGCATGCTTATAGACGGAATTTTTCTTTCGGTTTTTTAAATTATAAGTTTATAGAGGAAAACATAATTTTCATCCACAAAACAATGATATAGTGCCTTTACCTAAGAAACGATTGTAATCCTGCCTGGCTACACTTGGACCACTTCATCATACCGTGCCTGTTATTGGACAACCACTGCGCCGACATGATGTGAGGGATTGAGTCCGAGCTGTCATCACAATTGTTACCATCCCCATCGTGGTATAAGCCAAAACTTCACGCATATTGAAGTTAAACATAGAAAGGTTGAATGAATATCTTTATATTTCTCAAATTCACTTTAAATTGATATAAAACAAATCATAACCCTGATCATTGTTTGTAAATGCACCTTAGTTAGCATATATTATAATATTTTAGGCTTTGTTTATTATGTAGTCTTAGCTTTGATTGTTACGGTCGAAAGGTGGTGTTTCCTTATATTTCCAACACTTCGAATTTCGTTCAAAAATACACCAATTTGCGTGGTATTTTCAACTCTCTTTTCAGTGTTTTTGAATAATGATGAAACAGTGCTTTTCAACCAAAACCTGCCTAGCTCTGAAAAGATTTGAAACTTTGCTTGACGTTTTTTTTCCATAAACCCTGTTCATTCCTTACCGTGATGGGTAATTAAGTACCAGGTCCTTCCAGGACTTTGCCACAATGGATAAATTTTCGTTAAGTAGCAGCCAAAGATATGTCCGCCATTTAACACTTTTGAAAGCCGAGGGTAAAAAATGGCCCTACGGTCCCTCTTATTCATTAATATGCAGGGCGGCTATCTTTTATAAAGCATTCTTTTATTTTGATTCACTTTACAAGCCGTGTCTCGGTCTAGGTTTTACATCAAAGACTATATTCTGTATACAAGCTCAAGTATTTAGTTTGATATATCGAAAAAACAAGACGCAACATCTTATCGTAATACGAATAACGAATAGAACTTTATCAGAACCACTCAATGCTCAAATTGGTATTGATACCCACTTGTGTCCGAGCTCATGCGCTATAGTGAAAGCCAAGTTTAAGCCGTTATCTTCACTCACGCTACATCTTCTCCTGGCATCACACATTCCATATAAGAACGCCATACCTAATAACAGCAAACATCAACAACAAACAATGACAAATACAATAACCAAAACCTTGACAACAAAAACATCGGGATTTTCATCAACAAAAAGAATAGATATCATTGATGACAGCAATTACATGCAGAACAATAATAAAAGTTACATTATTCGTTTCCACTTTACTTGAAGATGGTTGTTCGATGGCAGCCGAAATATTACTCAATAGCATCACAAAATTGGAATCGCCCTTCGTTTTAACTTTTCTTCAACAACTTTATGTCCTAATCAATATAATTATTGTTTCTGTAAATTTGTTAAACTGTTTGCAAGTATCAAAGTAAAGCTTACCAACTGTTCCACACGGGGCGTTACGGTTCGCACAGATATCTTTTCTAAATAAAGATAAAAAAAGAAATAAACAAAAATCAGCTAAAGAAAACAACAACTTACATCATTCTTTGGTCTAACAATCAGGATTACACCGCTGACCTTGTGAGTAACACTGCAGCGTCATATTCAAGGAATCTATTGGAATCAGGTGACACTCGCCAGTGAGTTGCATACTGCCAATCGCAGAAACTTTGCAGAGTTCGGTCTCCGTGGTTTGTCACTAACAAGTCTTTCTACAAAAAAAATTAACATAGTTACATTCAGAAATATAGAACACGAGCTATTGAAAAACGGCAATTTGTTATCCTTTATTTGGATTAATAAAAAGCAAACATGAGAAAAATAGTGTAAGAATCCTTATGACAGTTCTCGGCCACCATAGTAATCCTATATCTAACAGCTCTGCAAATTTAATACACCGTTTTTTCCTCCCTTGATCAGAACTTGTTTAGTTTACTTTTATTTTTTCCGTTTATTTTGTTTTTTTTTTTACCGGAATTTCGTGTAACAGGACCAAGCGGGAAACTTCAACATTGATGCCCATTCCGATACTGGTGTGGCGGTAAATCTCTGAAACCTGTCAAAAGCATCATAAACAACATCATCGATACTATCATTATCAATACTAATATCATCAATACTATCATCATCAATACCAACATCATCAGTACTAACATCATCAGTACTAACATCATCAACATTACATCATCAATAATAACATCAATGCCATCATTATCAATACTAACATCATCAATACCGACACCAATACTAACATTATCAATACCGACACCAATACTAACATTATCAGTACTAACATCATCAGTACTAACATCATCAATATTAACATCATCAATATTAACATCCTCAATAATATCATCATCAATACTAACATCAGTACTAACATCATCAATATTAACATCATCAATAATATCATCATCAATACTAACATCAGTACTAACATCATCAATATTAACATCATCAATAATAACATCACCAATATTAACATCATCAATAATAACATCACCAATACCATCATTATCAATATTAACATCATCAATAATAACATCATCAATACTAACATTATCAATACCAACATCGTCAATACTAACATTATCAGTACTAACATGATCAGTACTAACATCATCAATACTAACATCATCAATATTAACATCATCAATAATAACATCATCAATACTATCATTATCAATACCAACATCATCAATACTAACATCATCAGTACTAACATCATCACATCCTGGTTTTCTTATTCCAGATAAATACTTCTAATAACTGGTCACTTTCGGAAAAAAAAACGATGGCCTATTGTCCCTCAAAACATTTCAATATTCAAGCCCTAACCTAGATTAAGATGCATGAAAGGAATTCACCATCTTTAGTGAATCTTCTAACGGCATCAACCACAACAACATCGTCAACGCACCGGAAATTTAACAATACGACAGATACATGACCACGCACGCAAAACGTTGACACATAAAGCAGAAATACAAACAAAGTGACCAAAGTAAATCAGCAAACTTCTCACCATGTTCATAACGGTAAGTACGTATTCCTCAATGTGATCCCTGCCGTGAAACTCGATCATTTCCTTGTCTACTACAACTAACACTTGTACAGTAACCTCTCTCACCACAGATCGTTTCAGTCGTGTGCGATGTGATGCCCAAGGGTGACGCTTAAAGCTTTCTAGATAAAAAATAGAATATATAAATAGTAGCAATGACATTTTAAATATTTCAATTTTAAAAACTTTCGACAGTATATAACGTATTAATTATAAATTATATTCATAAGTGATCTTTAAAAGTATTTTCAATAAATAGAATATCACAAAAGTAACATTCCAATGTTTGCGGTTCAAGTATATATAGCAGGTTCAAACTTTTATATTTTTAGAATTTGTAAATGAAGCTGTGAAAATGTGTTTATATTTCATATATTCTTTATGTATTTTTAAATTTTCATACTATTTTAGTTTTATATATAGTTTCTTTTTAAAAACGTTATATACTATCGCTGCAGTAATATTATACTGATTCATAATATAGCTAAGATATAACGCGAACTCTGATTGGTTCAAACCTATGCTTTATTACACCGATAAAGTCATGATTTTCGCTTGCTTATTTTGCCGCTTGTTTTGCTATATCATAAGAGCATTAGACCACAAATTTTTATGACTTAATGGGCGAAATAGAGCACGCGTGATGTTGGGAGAGACACGAGAACGTTGTAAAATCACGAGCCGCAGGAAAGTGATTTTACAACGTTTAGAGTGTTAATTGATATAATATATAATGATATATAATAAATTATTTCATTGACGAGATTTAATATCCAATATTTTAATTCGAGAAAAATTGAAATAAAGTACCGTGACACGTCGGTTAAAATAAGTCTTCTGGAGTACGAGTATCGCTCAAAATGTACAATACCGCGGGATATTTTTAATTGCCTTAGACCCTCTCATGGTGTTATTTGTACGGTTATTCGTGCAGTTGGATAATAATTGAACTTATTTCTCAAAGTATTTGTAAGTACTTTGGCCATCTTAATCATCTGACGTTTCTGTTTTTTTACTATGTGAGCTCTCCACCATTCCACTAAATACCTATTTAACTTAAACATTCTTTTTTGAAACTCTTTCTTCAAGTTTGTTTAATAATCAAGACTTGCAAAAAAGTGAACTCGCCTCGCTCGTGCATTATTTAAATTTCACGAGGGTGTATTTAGAAACAAACCACAAACTAAAAGTCATTAATTACATAAGTGTTTCAAAACAACAACGATGAAAAATACCTGAAGCTTTGGAGCCACATCCAACTGTTTCACTGCGCAACTGGTGAGTTCTTAAAGCAGCTCTTCTATAGATAAGATGTGGGTAACGTCTGTGACCTTTTGACATAGGCTCTATGAAGTACTCGTCCCTTTCTGTTCTGATTATACCAAACTGTCAACGTACAAAACATACTGAAAAAATTCATGTTTGTTGTGGGAGCCTGATCCTGTTTGCTATAGCTATGCCACGCTGAAGGAGACCTAAAATGGCCTAAACAGCCGCCCATGGCTGCTGGCGATCAAGGTTTTGGTAGTTGATTAATGAGTAAGATCTGTTACCAACGTGGCCATAGAGACCAATATATATACTATATTGCATGGCTTGATGTTAGTTACACTAGCACGTTTTGTGATATCAATACTTGAGTATATCTGTACAATAATAGCAACATCTCATAAGCATTGGGCTTTTACCATTACGTATCCTCGCTTTGTGCCTTAAGAACATAAGTTTGTTCGCTAACTAAGTTATGCATGCTATTGTAACGTTATGTAAGAATGGAAATGTAAATAAACTATTGTTGTTGTTGTTGTTGCTGGTGAGGCCAAGAAATCTTAGAGTTTTTAATAAGATCAAGCAGCCAGGCCGTGCAGGGGTAACCCCTGGCGTTCTAATACACGAAATAGTTGTTCATGGCTGTTAGCCATCGGGCTCCTTACTTTTTATATTGTAATTTTAAGGGGTAAAGTTCGCTACCAACTTACGTAGCCATAGTGCCCATTATGGTGGCTACAAGATAACAATAATAGCATGTTGTGCTATCTATGGTAGAGTTAATTATTATAGCCATAGAACTATCTGTACTTGAGTTTATCTTTAAAGTCATATAGCCCAATACAGGGGCTTGAAGTTAGTTACCAGCACGTTTCTGCTATCTATACTTGAGTACATCTTTATTGTGCCCAACTAACTAACACGTTTGTAGTATCTATAGGTGAGTTTATACCTGGTTCATATTTGAGATTACAGCCAAATCCTAAAAGAATCACGCTTTTACAATTGATTAAAAGACTACTCTGCTAGTATGGGTAATTCTTGCATGTACATATGATCTGTACATGTCATCATGAATTATCATTAAGAACCATTGTCAAGACCCGACTTGGAGTCATCAGGGTTAGTGACCGAAAACTGCAGTAAAGCTTCAGATTACATCCCCAGGGGCCATTTGCACCAAAGCAAATCGATTTGGGGAATTCTTAAGTTTTAAGTGTTAATTTTCAATTTGGGAACACTTATGAGAACCTGAACAGAAAACCATCTTTTTTCATTACTTTCTAAAATGTCTAACATTTGAACGCTCTTTATTATTAATATTATAATTGCAACTACAAACTTTTCCGTTTTAACAATTTAAAAAACTAGTATCGATGGTTGATACTGGTATATTCATACGCAATAACGCTTGGATAATGAAATTGAAATCCAAGTAGTAAGATACACAACAACTTGGAATAACTTTAACTAATTCAGAAAATTTTTAGTCAAAATAAAAAATCGCAATTTTAGTAGACCTTTTCTTTTTCATTAATTATAAAGCAATCGGTTACTGGCTAGGCAAAAAAGTCTCCATAAAAAGTATTCATGTACCTGTTACATAACAGTTCAATTTTTTTCTCAATTTTTTTTTCAAGCCCTGGACGTTTTAAAAATTGTTTGAAAACTTCAGAACAAAACAATGTTTTTCACAAAAAGATTGACTTTCAATATAAAAAAACTCAAAGCCTGATAATTAGGTATTATGACTGATGGTCAAGTACTCTTCGTACAGCAGAAGGCGTCCAGTTACATAACGTGATATGATAACCATTTGTGGAGCAGACTTCTTTCTTGCTTAGCTCTAGGGTTCATAAACATAAAACAGCTTTCAGTGTTTAAAAACTTACCAGTCCATTGCAGTTGCTAATGGCTACACTTGAATGATTCTTTCCTTTTACCTTCCCTGTTAGATAACAGGACGAGGAGACATGAGAGAGATAATGCCGTGAATCTTGAATTGTTTCGCTCGCGAAATCGGCAGCTACCAGTCGCTTGTTGCGTGTCAATTCAAGCAATATTTCCTGCCCGAACGCTTTGACCACATAAACTATTTTGCTTCTTCCGGAAAACGTATCCAAGTTATATGTGAGAAATGAACCATACTGAGTGGCGACATATGGCGAAGTTATACGAAATTCGGACAAACTACGAGTAAAATGCCCTAGAAACGAATGAAATGTATTAGAAAAGGGGAATTATGATTCTACTCGCAGTAAGACCCTATCCAATGTAAACAAACTAACACTAAGGCCATGTAACCACAAAAATTACACTTACTTTGCCTACGGTTTCTAAACGGTCTCCACTTGTTTTCTGCGTTGCTATGAGATCCATGTAGACGAGAACTTAGCCAGATAACAAGTAACAATAAATAAGAACTATCCATGTTGCTTGATCTGTCAAAGCTTCATTCGAATGTGAAAAAACAAATCCTTGCGAGATCCGAGCGGTTTAACCAAATGTGTCACACGTCTATCACTCGAAACAAGCACTTGGCGAGCTCGACGTAAGTTTATGAATAACTCCAAAACTCTTAAGCTCCTTTTATTCAACTTTCGCTTGAGCGGCGGTCAAGATGGTTTGACCTTGAACTGGTGACAACGTTTTAATTTCCTCTGCAAGATGCCTTGTTCAAAATATGTTGCTATGAAATATCGGTGTATGAAGCAAGAAATGAAACGAAAACATAAAACAGAAACCAAACCGATATTTATATATGTCAATAGGTTAGGTTTTTAAATACTTCAAACTGTCAGCAAGCACATAGAGCCATTTCACTTGACAGTAACAGCTTGAAAGAACTGAGAACTGGCCGCGGAACAATCGGAAGTTACCTTTTTTAATTGAATTTTATTTGTATTCAATCAATCGGCGTACCATGAACTTAAACTTGAAGTCACGCATATTATATACATAAAATGCTATCGAAAACTAGCTTGATTTTATTTATCTGAAATTAAAATTGACGCCAATACTTAGTTCACAAAAAATAGAACAAAGTTACAGACCTGCATCTTAAAGTATTATAGGAAATGCAAAAGCAAAAGTAACAATATAAGTAAAGAAATACAACTAGAAGAAATAAAGAACGTTTGAATAAAGAAGTAAAATTGAAAAAGAAGTATTTAGCACATTCTTAAACTGATGTACCTTATAAAAATATTGAGGATGAAGTTGGTCAATATTTCAAAAATAATGTTTAGGCTTAGATTTTGTTTAGAATATAATTTTGAATTTTTTAAATAAAAATAATGCAGCTGAGGCATCTATGACGATTACAATCTAACCCCAAATGGATCTATTGCTTACGAATAATTTAGAAATTTTCAGCTGCTAAGAACGGGCAAAAATAAGGATATCGAGGCTCGGTCCGAAAACAATATTCTTAGAAAAGAGTGAACAATATCAATTTTTGACTATCTTGATTTTTTGGGTATTTCTTGGCCGGACAAGACAACATTTATATCCCAATATAGCTAATGTTTTTAATATTTGATCAACGAGCGTGTGTTACGCACACGTATGAATGAGAAACCGATCAACCCCAAATATCAAGTGGTCTAAACATGGACCATTGTGCAAACAATGAATTAAGGAACCAAAGTATATAAATACAAACTACAAAACGTGTAAATTTTGGTGCTAAAGCACAGTTCGGGATGGCAAGAAGAAAACTATCGTCAATTGTATATAATTTTTTTTGAAAAATTTTCAATTCTTTGTAATTAACTGGCTGTCATATATTTTTTTGGTTTATTGTTCCATTTCACGCCTATAAATATATTTTCATCGTTTTTCTTGTCAATCTTATCACTATCAGCCATCTGCATGCAATAGAAGTTGAAACGGTATCAAATTAGTTTACGAGATAAAAAACAGCTAATGACAATGTAATCAAACAAATGACAAAAACGAAATTGACTGTTTATATATTGTTAAACGCAAGTTATACTTAGAGTGGATTTCATGTGCTATTTCGATAAATACTCGACGAAAACTACCTTTTTAACTTTTTCGGAAAGGGTTGTTTTCTTTCTTAAGGCGGTCATCCACAAGAAAATTACTTTTTTCCAACATAATTTTTTTTCTATCACTTCTCAACTTTGAGTTACAAAATAAGAAATTTTTGTCTGTTGTTGCCTTGGCAATACAGCAAGCTTTGTCAAGGGTGTTCAACTGCTAAGTTGCCAAACTTGTGAAGTTTGTGAGATTGTATGTACAGAAAAAAACAAATGTAACACATGGATACTCTGATTTGAAAAAAACCACACTCTGCAATGTGATAGGATGTTTGGGATTTCAATGAATTAAGAGTTTTCGGTGGACAAAGACCTAAAGAAGCAACGGATAAAATCAAATTCAAATTCCCGTGACTTAAGAAGAGGAAACTCACCGCTAAAAGTGTTTGTTGGCCAGGATACCGGAACCGTTTATAAAAATAAAAATTTTAACAATTAAATACACTTTCCGAGGAACGTAACGCAAAAACACAAAACATAAAGTAAACAAAATAAAAACAAACCTTAAAACATGTTTTTGCTATCTAAGGAAGGCCAAAGTTTATAAATGCATTTTAATTTCGTGGAAAATTTTTCCTACTTTCGGTACGACTCGATCGTTTGGCTGCGCAAAGCTGGCAGAAAGATCTTCAACAATGGCTGTGGCACTAACTTTCATGCAAATGAGAAAATGTTTGCTTTTATTGTCCATATTTTCAGCCAATCCTATGTGGTATCTGTGAGTCAAAAATGACGCCAATTCTTTTCTTGGCTCTTTATAGAGAGATGACAAGATTTTGTTAGCTCGGTTTTAGAATTGTCTTTATATTAAAGTTTGATTGTGACCAACCATTTAGTGGTGAATTCCGTAATGAATTAAAGTAAGCAAAGATTTAATGCAGACGAAAAACTATAACCATATAGAATTAATATGTATCGCATTTTTCTAAATCAGAAATCCCGTTTTTTTTTCTTCCTAAAGAAAGATGAATATATGTTAATCTACATATCTTGTTTTCTTATTGTTCCTCTTGTTTGGTTTGAAATACTTAAAATATAGTTGTTGGATCCCTACCGCTTTATTCGCTTATTAGATTTACACTCTTTACAGATCTACACACTCAAAGCCGGGATATAATTTGAGAAGTTTCCGTGACCTTTGAAGAGAATCCAGATTTCGTGTTTTTAAAAAAAGTTGGCAGGCAACGACATACCGGAAACTGCTACTTCCTTTTCTTATAAACCTACTATATCAACCATTGTCTATCTTCATCAAATTTTCAGGAAATAAAAAGCAAATAGGAAACGTTTTTATTACATAGTCATAGGTGAAGAGATTTACCCACCAAAATAGTAGAGAATAAGAATCGTAGATTGTTAACGTAGCCAATTAGGAGTACGAACGACAATAGTAGAGAATAAGAATCGTAGATTGTAAACGTAGCCAATTAGAAGTACGAACGACAACATTTCACTGATGAAGAATGAACGTACTGTAGGTTACGTAATTCAAGAGCAGCTGGACTCAAAATATGAAATAACCGCGGGCTTTGAAAAATAATTGCTGAGGGAGGGTTTGCTCCTATTTTTTTTGTTTTCTTTTTTGCTTCAACTTAGCTTTCATTAACTTTTACAATTAATAGTTTTTGTGAAAAAAGAATTATTATCTCTTCTTGCTGTTTAGCGATTTTACAATGAAACTATTTTGCACTTTTCATAGCTTCGTTTGTGCAAAATAAATTTCTTTGTATCTATGAAATAAACATATTACAGAAGGGAAAATTCGTTGTACAATCTATATTCAATCGTTGATATGTATCAGAAAACTTTTTCGTTTGCTGCGCTAACTCGTCTGTTTTCTGATACTTCCAACTCGTGCACATAATCGCAGGCGCCGTTTTCCATGAAGTAATCTTTATCTATACTAATGCGATATCTGTGTGGTAAGGCCGTGAAAAAAAAATTGTATAAGTGAAGAGAAACGAACCCACTTCACAGCCTTTGGTAATGATATCAATACTGATGGTAAAGAAGATGATGACAATACCGATAATAATGATGGCCAGAGTGGTGATGATTATCTCAACAAAGATGATAGTAGTAATGATGATATTGATAATAATGATGGTAGTGGTGGTAATGATGATATTGATAATGGTGGTAGTGGTGATGATATTGATAATAATGATGGTGGCGGTGGTGATGATGATGATACTGATAATAGTAATGGTAGTGGTGATGATCATATCGACGAAGATGGTAGCGGTGGTGATGATATTGATAATAATGATGGTGGTGGTGATGATGATATTGATAATGGTGGTAGTGGTGATGATATTGATAATAATGATGATGGTGGTGGTGATGATGATGATACTGATAATAGTAATGGTAGTTATGATGATCATATCGACGAAGATGGCCGCGGTGGTGATGATGATGATGTTGATAATAATTATGGTAGCGGTGATGATATTGATAATACTGATGGTAGAGGTAATGACGGTGCTAGCAATAATTATGGTTAAGGTGATGATACTGGAATCGACAATGATGATGAATAAATATGATGACTGAGACGATGACGATACGTTAATGAAAATGATCATAATGAATGGCAACAATGGTGCTGATGATAAGATGACAAAGATAATGATGATTTTCCTTCAGATTGGTATCATAAGTAGAAAATTATCGTGCAAACGAGCACAGCCCTACACTAAACTTTACTAAAGTTGATTCTGATTACTCCTAAGAAACAGAAAAAAAATAAAACAAACACAAATCTCGAAAGAAAACACTCAGATGCTAACAAAATAAAAACATTTATTTCAGCTGCTAATTTAAATTGCAAACAAAATATATTATATCGAAAAATCGTCAGTTGTTTTCGTAAACGAGATAGCTGAATTGTTTTCTATAAAATTAATACTAACATATGGCCGTTATAAAACTTTGAGCACAATACAAACTCAAAAAAATAAATTTTAAAAATGTTGTTTTTGAAAAACTTGGCTGTCATTTTTGTATGACTTCAGTAAAGTTACAATTAGCCTGCGAGGCAGCCGGCCCAGACTCTTCTAATGTCGATATAGACGGACTATTCTAAAGGAATAGAGTGTCTGAAGCGCAGGCTAATTTATAATGTGACTAGAAACAAAAAAGAAATTACAGACTTAGTTTATGAAACTACAAAAAGCGAACACACAGTAAGACATCTATGTAAAACATATACGTTATTATTCACAAACTCATGTTCAATAAAACAAAATCAATTTTTGATTTTCTACGCAAAAGCCACGTGTCAGAGAGGTGACTAAACTACAATTTTATATAGTTTTTATGACTTCCATACGAATCCACGTCTAACAGATGTAATTAATTGAGAATTTGACCTCGAGGAGGAATGGACTACGAGTCACTAGTCCAAGAACCGTAGAGTGGCGAATACGAATATTCAAACTACTGTATTGTTTGATATGTATTCTCAGCAGTTTCGTACTCGCTATTAAAATTTCTTCATAAATTAAATTACGGATGAAATCTTCCAAAATTATAGCAAAACAAGTCTCATTGATCATCCGCCATCCTTTCTCTAGAAGTAGATTATAACGAATAGACCTGTAGTAGAATAGCCAATTCAAATGCAGGAAACGTGTTAGACCATTAGTAGGTTTATACTAAACTTAATATAGCTTTTATGTTTTTTTTTCTACAAAAGCTAACAGTGTTATACTTTTTAAAAAAGAGCTTCATGGCAACTTGGGCAAAAAATCTTAGTCGTCATTCGGTATTTGGTTCTGGCGCGTTTTGAAACTTTAGCAATTTCAGTGAAATCTGAATTACGGCTCGTTTTGTAACCTTCTTTGTCTGCAAATCAAAACTTTTCCATCTTTCATTCTTTCATTATTATTACTTTACTGATGATGAAGCTGAAATATCTGTAAAACTTTGCACGTTTTGTTAGTGAAAAGCCAGAACTTTTAAAACGGTTGCGGCTATAGATGAGTATCTGCAATCGAAATTCTACGAACTCCAAAATGTTCAGATGTCGGCATGAGTTCAAAGTCTGCCAAATCTTTTTCGTCATCAGGTGACACGTCCAAATTACCTCCAGTTTTAAGAGCGTAGATTAAATCGTCAAAGTCCTGGGACTCGGGCTCGTCTCCATATCCCTCATTGACGCGGCCATGGAAAGAGTCTGAATCGTTCAAGTGTCCATTCATGTTCACAAGTAACTTACGACTTCCGCCGGGCGTTGCTGCTATGTCACCATTTTCCCATTCACTCTGAAAAGTTCAAAATAGAATTTTAAATTTAATGTTGCTACTACACCATTCATAACTAATTTATATTACAATCAATAAACAATTCAATCATACGGTGCAACGATGGAGAATCGGAGTAGTTAATCTTTCAAGTTATTTTCAATTTCTTTTAACATCATTCGATTTTTAATTCTTTTATGTTTTGCACTTTTGCTAACTCACGGTTACCACTAGGCTACCTGTAACAAGTCACGTAAACTACTGGGCTACCTATGGCAAATCCAGTTACTACTGGGCTATCTGTGGCAGGTCTAGTTATAAAATTGGCTTGATGTTTTTGTCGACCGGATAAAAAATGTATCCCACAGTTCCTTGCGATGCCAGCTAGCTTGATGGTTTGTATTGTGAGGAGAGAAGGGACCAGGAACAAATGGTGGCACACCGAACGCTTCCAGAGCGTATTGTTAAAAAATGTTTCGACGCGACTGTTCGGACTTCTTCAGTATTACATGTGCAGGTGGACATTTTAACACTAAGGAGGCCGAACGGGTGAAAATTTATAACAATAAATATGGGTTAGCGAACCGTTTGGTGTTGCAATATGAATTTTATCTTAGATTTATAAAGTTAAAAGATTCAGGTTTGTTAAAGTAGATTCCCATAAAATGTTGTTTCAAATTCATCTGGTCGCCGAAATATAATTTTGTTCACCGTAACACAATCAATTAAACAATCACACAACTAGTATCCACATCTGAATCATGCGTTAAGAATATTTGGTGTCATACAACGCTAAGTTAAAATAGGAATTGTTTCGAAACCAAGTTAAAAATAGCTTAAAATTTCTTCATTGGTGTTTGAAAGCGATTATACTGTTTGGAAAGAAAACTGTTACTGAGACAACCACTGGTACACAAGGAAAGTTAATAAGGCAATTCACAAAAGACTCAATCCCAACAACATCAATAGCGATAACGGAGCAAAAATATCG
Source organism: Zoanthus sanctaehelenae (assembly GCA_028564885.2). Classification (NCBI taxonomy): domain Eukaryota; kingdom Metazoa; phylum Cnidaria; class Anthozoa; order Zoantharia; family Zoanthidae; genus Zoanthus; species Zoanthus sanctaehelenae. Next base: position 21,118 of record JAOTRI020102324.1, read on the forward strand.
AAAGCTTGAATACCGACAATAAGGAAACATCAAAGCCAGCGATACGCGACAAACATGAGAAAATTAGCTGGATCGAATTTAGTTAATGACAGAAAACCACAGCATAAACAATGCTGTACCAAAACCAGTCGACCCCATCATCTGAACAAGTAAGCAGTCGATACGTCGCGAACAATATTAAAGTGACTTAGCGTGAGACCAGTAAAAAACTTAAATTAATTGATAAGTGTTTCAGCATCAGCGCTACAGGTAACAACGGCAAGACTGGAAACATGTTTACGACAAAACAAAACAATCTAAATTTTGCCACTTTTTTACGCAGTTTTCAATGAAGCTAAGTAATCCTTACATAGCTGAGATCACAGCAGGCCAACCAAAAATACATTATGGCGTATAAAACTCGGAATAAAAAAGTACATGTGGACAAGCGTCATCAATAACATATTCTTACTGTCAATTACAGACTAACTCTTTAATTAATAAAACTAACAACAACTTTTGCTTTACGAAGATGGACAGTTCCTCGCCGAATTTTGGCCATATGTGGTGGTTGCAAAACAACTTGGTTATCAATTTCATTCTCCAACTGAAACGTAAAGCATTAAGGAATATTACTGGCTACGTTATTTTATTTTGAGCCAGTGAAAAGTGAAAAAAGATACGTTAACTGATTTATTAGTAACAGTAACCAAAGAGGTTTTTAAGCAATACAAAGAAATCTCGATATGAAAGAAGAGATTAATTTGTTTGCGATCAAAACAGAAGAGCACTTGCTATTAATGTCATTGCGCGTAGGCTCAGATATTATGTGGTTGTGCTAGTTTAAACGACTTTTGTATGACCGGATAAATATCCTATTCTTTCTCCATTTCATGGGCAGGTGGCACATCGATGACTAGCGAAGTTCAAAAGTTGTTGACGCAGATATATGAGTGAATCTATTTGTCATATCATAAGTAAATTGTGTAGTGAATGGCAGTCTTCAATCGCAACTGCAAATTCATTTCTGATCTGTTACATAGACACAACTATATAAGAATAATGACGTTAAATCGTAGGCCTTCTGTGACTTTCTCTTATGTAAAGGTCTCCGTCCACCTTTGTATGGTAAAATAGTGTCCCTAATTAGTAAGCCGCTGATAAGACCGGCTAGATAAGAATTGACATCTCAATAAAGTCGTTAATTTATTATCACAATCTTTGGTAATGAGTGAATGCTCACTGTTTAAGAATGAAATACTTTTTCGCTTTAAGACGAGAAGGATAACACGTTCTCTTTTAAGTAGGTTAAAAACTTACGTACGGAAGATAACTCGTTCCCATAATCCTTTGCTTGTATAAGCTATACCGCACTTACCTCAGGCGAATGTTTTAGTTTTTGTCGTTTAAGACTGTTGATGCTCTGTTCCGTGCTGCTTGGCCGGTCCTGGAAAAAGTCATCCTGTGTCACGATTGGTGGCGACGTGTTAGGAACTGAGTAAGTCCGCTTGAACATTCCACGTACTTGGTTCCGCAAGATGAAGAACAAGATGAATACGTACAGTCCCTGTGTACAGCGGAGACAAACTAGTGTTACAAGTTACAAGTAAGAATGTAGTTCATACAAGAAACTGCTAGGAGAAAAACGTATCGCTGAACTCATTTACAAATTTTACGGTCCGAGGAACGAGCGTTTATTTGCACATATTATCATTATTATTATTATTATTATTATTATTATTATTATTATCATTATTATCATTATTATCATATTAGTATATGTTACGCAATATTAATAATCATTTTGTGCATGGGAAGTAAGAGATAACCTAAAAAATGCAGTAAAAAGACACTGACTTAATGCTCCACAGATAGCTAAAAGTTTAGGTAATATATTTCTGTATAACCGGAAATAGGGAAGTTCGGTCTTGTTCAACAACAACGACAAAATTAACATAATTCAGTGTTTGGGCACCCGAAATAACTATAATGAACTAATCTAGTCATGTGCCTAAATTGGATTTTCGTTAGTTCGTTAGAATGTTTCCAATCATATGTAACTACACGCTTTACACCCGATATGAGCAGAATCGTTTAACTCCGCGGTCAATGACGAGCAACTATTTCCTAAACCCAAATGCAAGTTTACACGAACGTAAAGGGTGTTTAGTGTAGGTACGTGCAAAATATTTCTTTCTCGATAGGCAATAAGTTGTTCTTCAGCCATCTCGCATTGATTAGAATGAGGTGGATAAAATAGTCGCAATGCTTTGCACGTCAATTTAAGCAATTTATAGGCCTCCCTTTTGAGTTTTATTTATAATGTTATCAAATTGATTGCACAACAGCCATTATTAGTTCCTTTATCTTAACTTTTCACAGCATTATTAATGCTATAACTACAACTAAATTACAATAATCACTGATAAGAAATAAAACACTTACAGTTAATATATCCATTATGGAAAAGACGATTAGCATCCACAGATATCCGTAGGCAAGGTGCAGACCCGCAAATAACCAAGTCAGCGTGATAAGGGCAAACACAACAATAATATGCCGTATTTCTGGAGAGGAAAGAGAAACTAGTCAACATATGGTTTATTCGTATATCGTAACTTTTTATCAGTTTTTCATAGCTTATCCGGTTTCCATCGTTACAGAATGGGCAACATATTTTAAAAAGTTAACCTCCCAGGAAAAAATCATAGCAAGACCATCAATCGAAAGTATAAGACAGCAAACCACAATCTTCTTGAAGAAGGCAAAGAATGAAAATCAATAACAATGGCGCTCAAGCGAATAGTATATGAGCTTAGTGACCTAAAGAAGAGGCTTTTATTTCTGGTTTCTGTAGCGGATAATGTTTGAAACCTCAAGGACAAAACACAGAAACCAAATGAAGGCATCATTATCTTCAAATGTATGTTCATGGTGTCAACATCAATAAACCTTTCTAACTACCACTGGAGCATGTAGTCGCCAACTTGTACCTTTAATATTGTACTGCCCCCTGAAGATGTCATCGTAGTACTTCCACTGCGGAGTAACCTGATACGCTTGAGTAAACACCACTGCCACGCCCATCAGGAACAGTAACACTGGTGCGACATTCGTGCCGAGGGCAGCATACTCGTTAGACATAAAACACCTAAAAAGAAAGGGAGAAATTCAAGGCTTCATGTAGTACTCCACCTAGGGCAAGAAATCGGTCTGGTATTCATACATCTCACTGACAATTAGAAGCCCCAACCTTTAAATATTACTCCCTGACAAAACTGGCACCAGCTGCCTAGGCCGAATTTAGCAGGAAAACAACAGAAATTCAAATTTATTGCCCTTCAAAATGTTTTCTAAAAACTATATATTTTCTAATTGCCAGGAGCTCATTGAATTGTACAGTTTTTAGACAGTCCCCAGGTAAACTTGTAAGGAAATACATTATTAGCTGTAGGTTAAAGGGACTATGTCACACAGAGCGCATGCGTGTGACAACTTGAAAACGTTAGGCTAACTATTTCAAGATTTGGTGTGAGGATTTCAATCTGTTTATATCGCGTTCATCCTTGCG
>JAOTRI020102325.1:2500-14016 GCA_028564885.2 Zoanthus sanctaehelenae
GAATTTGAAAACAAATGACTTATTTAAAATTACTTTTACCTGAAGGTTGTTGAGTTGGAGCTGTAATTGCAATAAAATTGACTCTGAAACCTTTTCTTCTTCCAGAACCATCAGTCTTAAAACGAACAAAAACGCTTCTTCCATTGGAATTAACCTTTCCTGGTTTGCTGGTACCACAGTACTTGCCAATCAAAGGAGAGCTGCTTCTTCGACCGTTTCGAAGTTCTACATAATCGTACTTGCAATAAGGAATTGACGAAGAAGCTTCCAAATTAAATGTATCAAAATGCATCTCAATTAGAAATCCAATTGGCACTGTAATTATCCAGGTACAATATGCGTCGTTGCCATAGTTACCAGGATAGTTGGGGCTTGTAATGGTGCCACAGCTAGCAACGATATTCTCCGAAGTTCCTCTACATGCTAACCAATGCAAAAATAGAAGAATGTATAAGATAGGAAACTGATAGTTTTTCGTAAAATATTTGCTTTGTAGATTCATGAATGGAATATTTAAGAACCTAACCAGTGACTATGCACCTCATGTGAGTCTTTCTAGCTTAGTGGTAGAGCATCGCATCAACAATAAATTGGTTTCCGTCAGTGACTCATGCAATTTTCTTCTTAAGCTTTCAAGCGGTTTTTTTCATGGGATGTCACGTTACTGAGCTCTATTAAAATTTTTAATATAGATAGGACCCTATCCGTACCCGCGCTCTGATTGGTCGAAAATCTATGTTTCATCAGAGTATAAAACATAGAAAAAGCGTGTTTTATTGTTTTTCGCCACCGGCATTCCTCTTGCCAAGGTTTTTGTTAAAGATGGGAGAAAACATTTTATTTGAGGACACTAATGATGGAGTTCTTTGCAAAGCAGCAGAAAGTTTTGAAGACGAGAGTGATTTTTCAAATAAACAAGAAGAATCGAAACTATCGAGAATTAAATTGCGTCAGTTTGTCGATGTGTGTGCTTTGTTGTTTCAACTTGCGGCGTGTAAAATCTATACTGATTATAAAGCAAATAAAGAAGCATAAGCCGTGTATTAGACTGTGATTAAAATACTCAGGATATTTGAGAACACTCGAGAAATGTAGAAAACACTTGCCTGCGGCTTGTGTTTTTCTACATTTCCCCCGTGTTCTCAAATATCTGTCGTGTTTTATCACAGTCTAATACACGGCTTATGCTTCTTTCTTTGTTAAATAAATAAGCCACTTTCACATGTACAATCACACGCAGTGCGGATTTGCCAATGCTTTGGCGGGCTACAGATCTTAATAATCTAAAGGAATTTATGAACCTGACAGCACAATGTAACATGGACAAAGCGCAAGATTCTAACAGGACTTTAAAAAAGAAAGCAATACTATAATCTCGGAAACCATCACTTTGTAAGGTCTGTGCTTCTCCAAAACTGTGAGATTTAAACATTGCGCATAACTGTGAAAGGTGGTAATTGTGAAACTAGACTCGTATAGTGCGACAGGTATTTTTATTTGTGAGTTCGACTACTTCTCATTGCAAAGTTCAATAGATTTACTGCAAAGTGCGATAGGTTTACTAGAAAGTGCGACAGTTATTTCGAAGTCTTTTGAGTTTATTTCCAAGCGCCATCATTATTACAAATTGCTGGACATTAATATCTTTATAAAGTTAGTTTTTTGTAATAAAAAGAATAGCTACTTACCAGTTAATTGTGGTCCTATAGATGGTGTTATAACTAAAACAGAAGTTAACAATCTTTTTAATAAAAAAGGTACAAAGATTTACCTATTGTTAAAAATTATTAACTTAATAACAATATCAATGTTTTTATCATGTAAACAGCATAATTAAAAATCTCAGAGACTTGCAGCATTCTTCCAAAGCTAGGTCATTTCAGCGGCATATTATTATTATTAAAAATTCTGTAAATATTTATGAAAATGTATGCTTTAAGTTTTACCTGACGGCTCAGTTGTGGGACCTGAAACAGCAATAAACCTGGCCTTAAAGCCTTTCCTTGTACTACTACCATCGGTTTTGAATTTAATGTAGAGACTACGTCCTTGAGTTTTAGTTGCTGGAGGTGTTGTGCTTCCGCAGTATTTTCCAATTAAAGGAGAAGTGTTTGTGAAACCGTTTCTCAGTTCAACAGAATCGAATTTGCAGCTGGATTGTGATTCTAATGTAAATCCAACGAACCTTAGCTGTATCCGATATCCTTCGGGGACTTTTATTCTCCAGACACAATTCAGATTGCTTATATAATTATCCGGATAGTTTGGACTGGCGATTGTTCCGTCACTTGCTTGAATATCTTGTGGAATGCCACTGCAAGCTAATGATGGAGAACAGCTTAAGTATACCACCATAAAATAATTAATAAAGAGGTAAAAGATTTAAATTTTTTTCTAAAAAAAAATTTAAAAACAAAAATAACGTTTTCGCCTTCTAAGTCATCTTCAGGTTACAATTAGGAACAAACGGAGACAACACAGTTGTTTTGTTTTACTTTTGTACCTTTTACTGGCGTTTCGAATGAATATACCACCATAATTGCACATATCTCTAATTTTAAGTATTTGTGTATTTAGTATGTCATATTTACCTTTACACGTGGCCCAAAGTTTATCTGTGTCATAGTCAGCCGTTAGAGAGCACCAGGGCTTATTTTTGTTGTTTTTTGTTGTGCAGGTATTGTACGTAACACCTTTGTACACGAATGGAAACACGCAGCATTGTCCATTAACAGTTTGAGCAATACAAGAAACTGAAAGATACAATACATCATACTAATCACCGTTTAATATAAATTCTATGTTTACTAAGGAAACGTTCTATGTTAAAGAGAATGGTTCAATCAATTTTATAGAATTCATTATATATTGATTCATTTACTATCATTGCAACTTTAATTTTTTTTCCTCTAAGGTGGGATAAAGTAAAAAGGGTCCTATCACAAATACATTTGTACAGATGAGAATTTTATCTGAAACTTTGTGTTTTACTTTTCCTTATTCTGTTATACTACTAAACTTACTATTACTACAACACTTCACTGAAGATAGTATCACTACTCTTATCTCCGAACTTACCAACAAATACAAAGTATCTTGGAAGAATATGATTGAAATTTCAACTTAATTAGATTTTTGTAGACATTCTAAGCATAACTACATAACAGAAGATTATCTCGACGTTATTTCAGTATTAAAAACAAAAAGTGATTATACGTACAAAACTTCGAACGAATAACCACAAACTAGCTGAGAAATGAAAACAGTATAATAATCATCACTAACGCTACACAATCGATAAAACTGTTATTATGAAAATAATTTGTTTTCAGTTATATCAAGCATGCAATCATGCATGAATGTTTAATTATGAAGCATGTAATCAATAATTTGAAACTAATTGACATTGTTGATATTGTTGATTTGTTATTGATGTTATTGAAGTGTAAGTCAAAATACTTTGGCAAAATGTAATGTGTTTTATGTCATGCCAATAAAGCTTGTTACTACTACTACTACTACTACTACTACTACTACTACTACTACTACTACTACTACTGCTACAGTATTCTGGTATATATAAGAAGATGACAGGTTTTCATGCGGTAGTGTAATAATTGAGGTTTTTTAAATTCTACTTTTCTCCTTTACTGTAAGTTGTCAATGAAATTGCAATGTAACATGTCATAAAAATGGCTAAATTATCATATTGGTTAAAAACAAAAACGTTTTCAACTAAAAGTCATCTTTTGATGAAAATATTTAATAAGACCCAATTTTAGGATAGAATGAAAAACGTGGCTATAGGGTATACCAAAAAATAAGGAAACTCACTTGAAGTACTATTAAAGCTTGGATCAGGAATAGCTATGAACACTGCTTTGAAACCTCTTCTTGTACCACTACCATCTGTTTTAAACTTGATGTAGAGACTTCGTCCTGAAGCGACAGCTCTGGGAGGAATGTTGCTTCCACAATATTTGCCAATCATGGGAGAGGAACTATTGAAGCCGTTCCGTATCTCAACTGCATCGTAGTTACACCTGGAATGTGGTTCTAGTACAAAGTTCTTAAAAGTAAGAGAAACGTGAAATCCATCCGGAACAGTTATTCGCCACACACAGTTGGTGTTGCTTTTATAGTTCATAGGGTAGTTTGGACTGGTGATTGTCCCATTACTTGCTCTTATATCCTGAGGGATTCCTCTGCAAGCTAATAGAGATAAAAAAAGTCCATAAATCGAAAAAGCTAATCAAGCACCAAGTCCGTGAGTTTTAATTACTTTAGTATAAACCTACTAATCACTTTAGTATAAACCTACTAATCAGACTGAAAAGAACGTACAGATTAAATTATTAATGAAATTCCCTGATTTTACCGCAAAGGGAAGCCTATTACTATGTTTGATCCGCCATCTTTTCTCTACAGGTAGACTATCACAAAAAGAGTAGCCAATTAAAATACAAGATGCATTTAAAGAGCGTTATTACTTGTAGGTTAGCATTTTGCCAGATGCGCCAGCTATCATTACTATTTCTCCACCAACTATAGCACTCTTTATTGCAAACTTATACAAAAGAAAGTTTGCTTGTTCAACTGTTAATACATATGCATTTGCAATAGGTTACTGTCATAAATTGTCTTGATTTTGTGATCCTACCAAAGTACATTTCATTATTCAAATGGTCAAAGGTTATGGAAAACTCAATTTACGTTTAGACTGCAGCTTACCAATTACTCTAGCCATATTACATCAGATAGTTGAGTTAAGTGATAAGACGTCGCTTTCATTATTTGACAAAAGTTTATTTAAGGCAGTGCCCTTCTTTGCCCTTTTCACTTTTTCAAGAATTGGTGAAATTAGGGCTTCCACTACTGGAAACTATTGTGTTGTGCTAATCAATACAGAAGCGGTGAGCATGCGTAATAAGTTAGATGAAGACAGACTATTAAATATGGTAGATTTTAAAACTATCTAGTGATTTATCTGTGAACAACACAACATTGTGGCAGTTACATCAATTAGTGTCAATTACATCAAAATTCTCGATTTCTTGATTATAATAATTATGTGATTTCATAAAGGTTAAATTTTTGCAATTCAAGCACAGCTTTAATCAAAGACGATTTTCTTTAACTGTGTCTCGTCAATCTAGTTTTTGTCCATGGTTGGAGGGGTGACTTTATTTAGACTGCCAAATGGTAGTTCTGTTGCTAATTAGAAGCTAGTAACAGTTTTTAAATATTGTGGATTGGATCCTACCAGATACAAGGGGCACAGCTTTCGTTTTGGAGCTGCCTCTCATGCAGCCCAAATGTTTAAAGGGCAAATTCGAGCTATGGGAAAATGGAAACCAAATGCATTTTTGAAATATTTAAGGGTCCAACATACATATGTTTATGTAAGGGTCCAAATTATTGTTCATTGTCTTTATAAACATACAGGTAAACTTATGTGCATGGCAAGATAATGAGCAGGGCATTATCTTATTATCTACAATGCCATTCATGGCAGATCTGATTAGCAAGGGTAGCAGAACTTGGCATGTATGGTCATCATTATGGTAAAAGGTCTTACAATATTTCAGCGCTCTAGGTTTCTATTATTATTCCTAACATTAAAAAATGCTCCAAGTCTGATTAGCAAGGGTGGCAGACTTGGGGCATTCTCTCTTGATAACTGTTATGATTGAGCGAGTTAATATATTATTAGTAACTAATGTTTAATCATTCACCATTCCTCAAGTAAGTTATTGTAAAAATAATGAATTGTTCATATTCAGGGTGGTTCGAAGTTTAATTAACTTTTGAACGAATTTAGATTGATTATCTTTTGACAACCACTTGTGTTAAATAAGTTTGTTGTATATTGAGTAAGGTTTCCTTAATTCTGACGAGCAAGGGCCGCAGATTTAGGGTAACCTGTTTATCGAAGTTATCAAGCATTTATATAATAACAAGATAACAAGTTGATTTTGCTGTAGGTTACGCTGCTTTTATTTGGATGGGGTGTGCATAATTATTTCATTATTTATATTTGATAATTCTAAAATTATGCTTTGGCGGTTTTTCGCCTTCACCTTTACTGGGCAAAATTCTAAATTAACAAGTATTTGTAAAATCTAAAAGTGTATTGAGATCTATTGAATAAAGCGGCTCTATATGGTCATCCGATCATAACCAAATTACTCCAACTTCTTAGTGATTGTTTAAGTTAAATTTACCCAGCAAACGAGCAACGGAAAAAAACAGCGAATCTGACTTGCTAGAAAGATAAAGGGAAGACATAAATACCTATTAATCTTACTTGACTAGAATATGTATTACCCTTAAAATCTAATACCAGATACAGCAAGTGTTTTGCAAATCAAACGTAAACATTATGCCAGCCATAAATGTAACTACCCACCGTAGCTATATTATCAACAGTACTGAAATGCAACACCCGCTAATACCAACCTTGAACGTAAAGCAAACTGTAAATATAATACCCACCGTAACTAATATAACAATATAGGTGATGTTCGCGGGCGTAAATATGTTTTGGGCCCGACTCAGGCTCATTTTAGCCCGAGCGCAGCGTTTAGCACAAAAACAAGAACTTTTTGCTACTTCAGAAAAGCGGATATTTATTTAATGAAAGTTGTGTTCTAGCGGCGGGCTCTAATATATTAGAGCCCGCCAAAATGTCCGTTAGAGCCCGGATAATACGCCACAATGCTCGCCAAAGTTAATATAATGTATGTTACCTAACGTGTTTGAGGTAATATTCACCATGAATGTAATTTATCAACTGTAAATATAATACCTACCGTAAATAAGAATCCTCTTTAAGAGGGAGGTGAGTCATAATGGAAGAAGAAGAAGAATAATTTATAATAACTAACGTTTTTAATGTAATATCAATCGAAAATATTAAAATACCCACGGTAATACATTTATAGTTGGTTTATTTAAGGTGGGTGTTACATTTTGGGTTGTTGTTACATACATTTATGAGCTACACAACATTTTGGGTTATCTGCAGTCAAAAAACTTTGTATTTTCAAAACAAAACACTGTTTTATTTAACCACAACTTTTACATTAAACATTTCCCTTCGAAATTTTCTTAATTATAGCTTGGCACTGTTACATGCATGTAGCCACATATTTATTAGATACGATTGTCAATTTCATTTATAAAACCGGATTTATTACTTACCGGTTGATTGTGGACCTAAACTTGGCCGTGCAGTTGTGATTGCTAAAAATACAAATCAAATTTAGCTTCTATCTTGCGTTTTGAGTACACGTGGAAATATAATACTAGATCTTGCGTGGGGGAGAGATAGAGTTGAAAATCAAACAATTGGAACGAAAATGAAGAGGTTTTAGCCGGGATTCAAGTTGACATAGTGGTCAACAGTTACGTCTCTAACCTCTACAACGCGGGATCGTTTTTTGGTCTCCGCATGTGGGCTGAGATGTGTTGATCTCAATCTGACTCTGAGAATATATCTCTAGCTACTCAGGTTTTCCTTCCTTAACAAATTCGACTTTCAAACCAAGATCTGAGCCTCTGGCTAGGTAAGATGGGCGAACACTTTCGTCGCAATTTAGTGACATTAAATTAAGTTTTTATGCGATTTTGTTTTGCACACTATAAATTAAATACTTGTTCATAATTCTGAGAATCAGGTAGACATAGTGATCATTAATCGTGTCTCCTACCTCCTTCTCCTACGACCCGGGATCGAATTCTGGGCTTGGCATAACATGAGGGCTAATATTTATCAATCTCTATCTAACTCCGAGGATTTTTCCGGTTTTCCTTTCTCTGAAAATTCGTTTTCTCTTCAAAATCTGAGCCGTCGAGCATTTAAACAAAAGCCTCTGTCTAGGAAGAATTGGTAAGCGCTTCCTTCGCCATTAAGATGTTTGTTTGTTTGTTTGTTTTGGACATGAAAACATCAATATAAGAATCTTTAGTCTTAAGAAGACAGCAAAAAGCATTGTTTTAATATTCTTTTAAATGATATCGATTAATTGTTAATTCATTAATAAGCCTGGTATGATATTCCAACCATAACTAACAATTTGACGGAAAAAAAATTGATATGTGTATTACGCATTCCTTTCTTTGACGTTGAGATTTTTCAGCTTTTTAGAGCATTTTGAATAAGATTATATAAGTGCATGATATTTCCTGGTACAAATTTAATGTTTACATCAAAATTTTTATTCTATGTTTTATTCTATCAATCGCTTTTATATTATGTAGGGAAATAAATTGCTCTTGTTCACTTTTTTGTTAATCTTTTTTAGCATAATAAATTTCCTAAAAAATGGCTGACGTCATAAACATGTTGTTACTGATGTTAGTTACATGCTCTAAACTCTACAAAAGATATTAAAAACTATTAAAACTCCTTTAAACCTTCATAAGATGCCTTATAATGAAACACAAAAAATTGTTGGTTTTTGGACGAATGAATGAAGCCAAGAAAAATTAATGGCACCGTTACGTTACAGAACAGTTAGATTAGTATGTATTTTTTGGTTTAAAGATAGCTAATATCGAAATACCATTGGTTTTTAAAGCATTGAGTTATAGGGTTGAAACAACTTTTCCTTCCTAATACAATCTCACGATTCTCTTCAAATGCTGAGCATTTTTTAGGATTCAAAGAAAACGTGATTCCCGAACGAGTTGGTCTGCGATTTTTAGTGGGATGCAATAGAACCAATGAGCAACTATAAACTCTCTGCTAAAAGTTCAATTTTGGGGTGTGGGCTGGAACCGCATCGTGTGGTGACACAGGTAAGTTAACTACTAAAGCATTATTATTTACCTGACGGCTCAGTTGTGGGACCTGAAATAGCGGTAAACCTGGCCTTAAAACCTTTTCTTGTATTGCTGCCATCCGTTTTGAATTTAATGTAGAGACTTCGTCCTTGAGTTGTAGCTGGTGGAGGTTTTCTGCTGCCACAGTATTTGCCAATTAAAGGGGACGTGTTTGTGAAACCGTTTCGCAGCTCAACAGCATCGTACCTACACCTGGAATGTGATTCTAATTCAAAGTCCTCAAAGGCAAGATAGACACGAAACCCAGCAGGAACAGTTATTCGCCACACACAGTTGGTTTTGCTGTTATAGTTATTAGGATAGTTTGGACTGGTGATAATTCCTTTACTTGCTCTTATATCCTGAGGGACTCCCCTGCAAGCTATGGAGAGGAGATAAGAGAAATATTTAATCCAAGATTTGTTTTATACGATGAAGGAGTAAAACAAGTGAATTTAGCTGAAACTAACTTTATTGTAATTGTCCATTTGAGCTAGGACTTGGTAAACCACTTTGCTCTCAAACTTGTATTATTAATCACACATTGCGATAATGAAAAGAAACGTAACGCGCAATCGAAAAAGAAAGTTATCTTTAAAATGCTTTTCCGAAGAAGTCTAAAAGTTGTTATTATGCGAAGCTAATTACACCCTTTGTTACTGTTTAACGCTTATTGTTGCTGTTCTGCTAGATAGGGCCTCCCAGCTTTTATCTAGTAGATAATTTTTAAAACTCAAGTTCTACTGGAATTTTTTTTATCGTTCTTTGTTATTTAAATTTATTTTGAGATTAGTTGTTTTTATGTATAAATAAAATTCTAAATTGGCAAACAGTGCTATTTGTTTCGATATAGTATTTTAATGGAAAGTTAGCCATTCATATGGTGAAAGTCATTTTGCATTTTCTAGATTCAAATTGTTGTCGCTAGTTTAGATATATCATACAGTTGCCCACATTTGTAGAGCTTGTCAGTTGATGATCGATTGCGAAAAATGTCAAAAGAATATTCAAAAGCCGGAGAAGTAAAAAAACTTTCAATTGTTGGATGATAAATACTAATGATATCCCTCTTATGACGAAATTCCCGTCTGAAGAAAAAAAAAACATTTTGCTGACTCTCAAGTTGATGAATTCCACTTGAGAAAAGTCAAATTCAGTGTTGCTGTATCGGATAAACCAAAACATACAAGACAGTTCAGTTTTCAGCACAGATCATTAGGTGCAATAAACCCGATGAAGAGAGCCTATCAATCATCAATACTTCATAACACTACTATTTAGTGCACGTTTTATATGTGTGTTGTTTCAAAAGTGGGCCGTTCGTTTTTTTAAACCCCTTCTTAGGTCCTGTGTATGCATGGACCATAAATTCATGCACTAGAATAGTGTCTATTTTGTTGTAGTAGAAAAGGTTTATTATATTCATATGTTGATTGCTGATTTCTAAAATACAAACCCACAAACGTTTTTCAAAAACACAGTTCCTTGCAATTGATTTTATATCATAAATTAAATGTAATATCTTCACATTAATATCTATATCATATAAGAAACAAAAGTATAAAAAAGTGTTTTGCTCATAAATACGGTCCTCCCAAGCTTTTTGATTAGCCAATACGTTTTGTAATTAATGTTTTAAGACGAGACATGAAATTAACTGTTTATACAAAAACTTATAATTTTAACCTGAGGGCGCAGTTGTGGGACTTGAAACAGCTCTAAACCTGATCTTAAAGCCTTTCCTTGTACCACTGCCATCGGTTTTGAATTTAATGTAGAGACTTCGTCCTTGAGTTGTAGCTGGTGGAGGTTTTCTGCTGCCACAGTATTTGCCAATTAAAGGAGACGTGTTTGTGAAACCGTTTCGCAGCTCAACAGCATCGTACCTACACCTGGAATGTGATTCTAATGCAAAGTCCTCAAAGGCAAGATAGACACGAAACCCAGCAGGAACAGTTATTCGCCACACACAGTTGGTGTTGCTTTTATAGTTATTAGGGTAGTTTGGACTGGTGATAGTTCCGTTACTTGCTCTTATATCCTGAGGGACTCCCCTGCAAGCTATGGAGAGGAGATAAGAGAAATATTTAATCCAAGGTTTGTTTTATACGATGAAGCTAATAGAAATAATTTGTAACTTCTCATAACTATTTTAACCCTATCTAAACCAGGGGTGGGGATAAGCAAAAACGATCACCGGCTATCATTTGATACCAATTATTTAGGTCCATCATATCCATCGTTACCATGGCAATAGCTTTCTGACAAGCATCTCTGACCACAAATCACCAATCTAGCTTTCATCAATGTAGTTTCCATACTTTCCACTTAACATATACTTATTCAATTATATTTTGTTGACGTCATTGTATTTAAAGGACCAAAATCCGATGATGGCGTCGGATATTAGGCTCAAGTACATTTTTGTTCAAAATTAAAAGCATCTTTAAAAAACAAAACAGATTTTTCTTATGCAAAACTTGTAATTACATTAATAACAATAACCAATATTAACTTTAGGATTTATATAGCGCCCTTTTCATATGGATATAATCAAAGGCCCTTTAAAATGATCAGTACGAGGTTTGACAGATGCGGGTCTTAGATAGTCCACTGGAGCGGCTCACAGATAATATCATCAAGAAATGCCCTCAGAAGAACAGACAGACCACAACACCGGGATCACTACC
>JAOTRI020102336.1:0-14016 GCA_028564885.2 Zoanthus sanctaehelenae
AGTATACGTGGTTTACACTCAGTCACCTTAAGATCTTCTTGAATTTTGCGGCTCAGAAACACAGGTTGTATTTTAATCTTATTTCTAGAACTAGAACAAGTGTCAAGGATATTTAAGATTGGAAAACACCTGTTTTAAGCGGTCACACTCATCTGAAAACAAGGACCAGTTGCTAGAGATACGGTACCCTCGGTCCAACGTGGTGTGAAGTCCGAAGACTCTTGTTTGTTATTTAAATCCTTTTGTACAACTTTTCTAGACTCCGCCAGCCAAGATCTTCGCTAACTTTTAATTCTGGGATTCACGAGGCGAGATTCGCTAGCAAATACATAAAAATAACTCAAAAAAAAGGTCCGAAAAAATAGTCTCAAATATATAAGAAGTGCTATTCTTACACATCTGTGGATATTCAAAGAAACAAATCCAAAAAATAACATATTCTCAAACACAAACGATTTTTCTGTAATGGCGGTTTACACGGGAACTCGATTTATTTGCTAGGTACTCTGGGAAGATGTCCAGGCCTGGCACGCGGAAGTCTGGTAATAACACATGGTGTTGACCAAAGATTTCTTATACCGCATGTCGACATGATTCTGATGATGAAGGAGAAGCCCGGTGTTAGTTTGCTTAACGTAAACCTTCGTGTTAATCATTGGAGCACAGTTAACTAAGGAAATGCCCAGGAAAGGGAGCAACCCGTTTGCCTCTAACTCCATAGTGAACTTCAACGAAGAATGGCAGGTGTTTATTAGGGTCTTAAGAAAATCTTCAGCGGCTTTTGTATCTGGCATTATTGCCAAGGTGTAGTCTACATATCTCCGGTAGTATGAGGGGAGTTTGCCCTGATGCTGGAGTTTTTCGTCGATGTGACACATGAATACGTTGGCTAATACGGGGCCAAGAGGGGAGCCCATGGCGACTCCATCGACTTGTTTGTATAATATCCCGTTGAACTGGAACAGCTGGTTCACTGTTGCAGCGTCAAGAAGATCGATTAAACCGGCTTTGCTCAGATTGAAGCCTTTTGTTTCATTATACCAGTCATCTTTAAATGCCATGTCAGCCAATATATGGACAGTCTCTTGCAGTGGAACATTGGTAAATAGAGCGCTAACATCGTATGAAACTAGGATGTGACCATTTTCTATGTTGACTGTTTGTATTTCTTTAGTGAACTGGAAGATGTCTGATACAGTAAACTGGTTGAGAGAGAGCGGCTTCAATTTAGCATCCAGCCATTTAGCCAATTTATAGTTGTATGTGTCGGTGGCTGATAATATGGGTCACATAGTCAAAGGGTTTTTGTGCGTTTTAGGTTGGCCATATAGGTGCGCTCATCTTGAACCTTTAGGACAAAGGGAATCAGCGATTGCTTTTGGTAGCACCCTGACTAAAACATTCTCAATTTCTTTTTCTTTCTTCAATAAAGGATGATAATAGGTTGACGGTCTTCCCCTGGTTTTTGGTCGCTCTAACGAGATAACCCTGAACTTTCCACTATCATATATCGACGCTTCAGACAATAAACGAAGGTACTCATAACTACAACGCCATTTCCCTTGTCAGGCATCGTTACAACAATATGTGTTTAACTTTTCAACTCCTTTAGGGCTTGAGTCAGTATTTTTGATGTAGTCAAGGGCAAGATCTTAAAGTCGCAGATGTTAATTCTCTCAAGTCCTCTCGATCAACTGGTAGATAGCGTTTAAGTGCCCAGTATGCTTTTTAAAAACTGGCTTTAATATCAACAACAGATACTCGCTACGGCAGGGAGAATTTTATACCACGACAAAGAATAAGCTTTTGGAAGAAGGATAATTCGTGTGATGAAATATTGGTTATATGTTCATCAACATCAATTTCGTTACAAATTAGCCTCGTGAGCACTGATGGCATCTTGTTGGTATTTCTTGTGCCATTTAAAGATCAAAACTCTGCGAATTCTGTTAAACAACAGCTTTATAAACTTAGTTCTAGAATTAATATTAAAATACAGCCTGTGTTTCTGAGCCGCAAAATTCAAGAAGATCTCAAGGAGGCTGAATGTAAACCACGTATAGTAAACCAACAATGTTTCGTTTATAAATTTATTTGTAACCTGTGTGACGCGGGGTATCACGAACGCGTGCAAGGACACAAACAGAAGTCATTATCAATTTATAGACACTATAAAAACAATCACAAGGGCAGAATTCCAGAGAATTTATTAGATAATTTTAAGGTTCTGACAAAATGTTCCAACAAGTTTGACTGCTTAAATAAAGAAATGCTATTTATTAGGCAGCAGAAACCAGAACTTAATGTGCAAAGTGATTCTATTTCTGTTAAAGTTTTTATTTAGCCGGTATTTGTTTATTTATTTTATTATGTTAATTTTCAACTTGAACCTTTTCTTTGCATTTTAGTATTTGCTATTATTATGTTAATTTTCAACTTGACTTTTTTCTTTTTTCATTAAGTTATTTAACTATATTGTTTGTAGCTTAGTACATATAGCACCACTTGCTTAATTAACTTTTTAAACTTGAAGATGGCATCGAAATGATGCCGAAACGTCGATTAAATTTTGATATTTTAATATGTCTGAAACCTTTTCGCATTTCTGTTTGTTATATAAATTCTCTATCAGTCTTTTTCGGGATTTTTGGTCATGTTTTGCTAGGCCTCCGTCTTCGGTATTCATCCTTTTTTCGGCTGTTTCGATGTTTCCTTGTTGCATATCTTCTCTTTGCATATGTCTGCTCTAGTGTGAGCAAAGCTTTATTGATTAACATATTTAGTTTAAATATAAAATACATAATACTGTTTGAAATTTATATCCCTGCAGAATCGTTTGGCAAGGTTATGCAGTTTCTGTTCAGTAATATGAGAGTAGTGGCCTACATTTGGAAGTTTAAAATAATGAACATTAGGTTGTTGTTTCGGTAAATTAATGTTAGTTGTTTGCGTGTTTAGTTTACTAATATGAGAATTAAAGATGCGTGAAATGAAATGTTGTGGGAAAGAGTTGCGTTGATAATAATATATACATAATACTGTATTTTGTACTTGCATTTAAAACACAACAGGAGTAAAACAACTTGTAATGTCCTACGACCTCTGTATCTGAATACCTATTCACTTAAATGATATATGAAATATAGTCGACGAGAGAATGAGAAACACTAACAATATCCTACAACCTCTGTATCTTTCTTTTGTTTTGAAGGATGTGACATTTAGCAGACGAGTGGGGCGAAGTATACAATAGTTACAGGCTCTTCCATCCGCTGTATGTAAATTCCTTCTGTTTTGAAGGATGTAACAATAACACAACAGCAGACGGCAATGAGTACCAATACAAAAGCAACACTAAGAGAGCTTACATCTTCTTCTTTTCACCTTGACATCAACACAGTATATATAGCAGACATTAAATACACCAGGGAACAATAATATCACGGATAGAAGAGCTCACATCTTTTCTTTCACCTTGATATCAAGTTGACAATAATTAGTACCAACAATAACCTGTTTCTAGGTGCTGAGCATTCAATTTTGTTGATCAACTCATCTGTTTAAGCCTATAAGCATCAAGTAAAACTGTGTTTTACGTTACTACTGCAGAGCTACATCCGAGGGAGAAAAAGCGACGAAACCGAACAGTTTTCACGACCGAACAGCTTCGAATATTAGAAGAAGCTTTTGCAAAGCATAGATACCCGGATGCTAAGAATCGGCAATTGATAGCAGCAAAAACGGGTCTTCTTGAAGATCGCGTGCAAGTTTGGTTTCAGAACAGAAGAGCTAAAGATAAGCGAGGGGCCGAGGAGAGGGCGATGAAAGAGAATCATCGGCATCATACACGAGATGATGAAAGTGGCACAAGCCACTTAACAGCAAAAAGATACAGCAATGCAAATGACACAACAACCAGCTGTCCCAACGACTGTGAGGAAAACGAATACCAGTTGAAGACGAAATGCTTTCCAACGCTTAATAACGGTATGTTGTTCATTCTAGCCTTGTTTTTATAACTTATGTAATTTATTGTTTCAATTAATTTTAAGGTTTCTCAACCTCTTTATTTTTCTCACTTTCATTTTGCTGTAAAATAACATTACATAACGTGATGGTATTACCAGCTTTAAGTTTAGGCTGTGATTTAATCTTACTATATTATTAAGAATTCTATTAATTTACGATATCTAAATGTTTTTATGATCATCCTAAGTAATACAAGTAACTGCAGTTTCGAGCGTTAGTCCTTCCTCAGAGCATCTGGAATTCAGACTGAACTCAAGGTTGAAATTTTTATGATCAACACCGTATGAAGTGTGAGGAGGTGATGTTTCGAGCGCTAATCTTTCGTCAAAGCAACTATAATTTCGAAAATTCAAGGTAACAATATTTATGATCATCACCGTAAGCAGTGTAAGGAGGAGCAACTGCAATTTAGAAAACTCGTGCTTGCAATGCTTTTCACATCATCGAGAAAAGGGTAACGAACTAATGTTTCAAGCGTTAGCCTTTACCTCAGAGCAACTGCAGTTTAAACAACAGCTAAACTGAAATCCAAGTGGCCCATGCATCCGGCGCTTATTTCCAGTTTCTGTAGTGTTTAGCGAATGAGAATCTTTGACTTCCCCCAAATGGGTCACTAATTCATCCCAGATTAACTCCCAGCAGCAGACGCTGGTACTCCAGGAGGATAGAGAGCCGAGTTGTCTTAGGCGGAAAAGAAATTAGGTCGCACAAATGTTCAAATCTCCTCTGAGCTGGCGATACAATTGGGAACACTGTGGTCGGAAGGCAGAGCTGTGTTAACCACGCCCGCACTATAGTTTTGATAGGTAAAATTTTAAATGTTTGATTTTCGTTCGTTTAAGGAACTGAAAAGAAAAATTCGTACTCATCACCACCTAAAAGTAAAGAGGCAGCGTAGATCAACAAGGTCGATCCAAAAGCATATATATAGGCGCCTCTAGCTGCCGCTATACGGACCATTCATAACCTTGGAGCACAGCGAGTGAGGGAGGGGGAGCGGGGAGAAAGGATGGAAGATAGGAAGGAAGGAATAAAGGAAGGGAAAGAGAGAGGACAGGAGGAAGAAAGGGAGGGAGGAAGGAGGGAAGGAAGAAAGGAAGGAAGAAAGGAAGAAAGGGAGGAAGGAAAGAAGGAAGGAAGGAAGAAAGGGAGGAAGGAAGAAAGGGAAAAGCGTAGTACCCGAAGAAAAACTCTCGGAGTCAGATAGAAATAGACAAATCTCCGCCCACAAGCGGACCCTGGTAATCGATCCCACGGCGTAGAGGTGGGAATCGCGAGTGATGACCGTTACGCCCACCCGACTCCCCTGAAGTTTAGAGAGTTAGATCTTATCGGAGCAATTGGATTACATGCTCACCTGACCCACCATCTTGAAATACTTGCGATATACTTATTGTAATATTACTACGTGGAAACTATTGCGTATTTTAATTTCATTGGTTTGCGGACTTTTCCAGGGCGTAAATGTTGAACTTTATCAAGTTTTCATTCAGAGCGGATATCGACTACAACGGGAAAAGGCCCAATTGTAACATTCCACCTAGTGGAAAACCATTGAATAAAAAGCTCAGTGACATTTCAACTCCCGTGGGTGAAGGGGGAGGGGTTATTTGGAGTAAAGTGGATAGGGATGATACTCGGGAAATGTGAAAAGTACCCCAAAAATACCAAAGCTTCAAACTTATGGACCCTATAAAACTACCTCACAACGAAAAATGATCACTAGATAATATAAAATAACTTCAATTTTTTTTTGAAAACCACTAGAAAAACCAAATTGCCATTTTTGACCGTTAAAAAATACGAGCATTGCTATCATAACACAGGGAGTACCCCCCACCGGGTTTCAAATGTTCACTCTTGATTTCATCAGTGTTGAAGCTTTCATCTCTCCACGCTCAAGTAAAATCGAATTTAATCTAGACTTTGTAATTCTTCACTAGGGTACATTAACCGAGTAGGGGACTATGAGTTCTATTCTTCACTAGGGTACATTAACCGAGTAGGGGACTATGAGTCCTATTCTTCACTAGGGTACATTAAGCGAGTAGGGGACTATGAGTCCTATTCTTCACTAGGGTACATTAACCGAGTAGGGGACCATGAGTCCTATTCTTCACTAGGGTACATTAACCGAGTAGGGGACTATGAGTCCTATTCTTCACTAGGGTACATTAACCGAGTAGGGGGCTATGAGTTCTATTCTTCACTAGGGTACATTAACCGAGTAGGGGAGTATGAGTTCTATTCTTCACTAGGGTACATTAACCAAGTAGGGGACTATGAGTCCTATTCTTCACTAGGGTACATTAGCCAAGTAGGGGACCATGAGTCCTATTGTTTTTGTACCTGAATCCGACAAAATATAAAATAAAAATATAAAATTTCCGCAGTTTCTGTCGTGTTCTTGTATTAAACTCATTCGATATTCCCTGCAGATCACCTGTCGTCCAACTCTCCAAGATCAAATTATCTTACCACAGAAATAACACCAACAACATCAACAGATCTTGAAGAAACCATAACATCCTCGCCGATGCTTATAGAGTTTCTCCCAGAAACCAACCAATCAGAGAGCAAAGAGCCATCAGAAGAAAATAAAGTCGTGTATTCTCCATTTAAGGCATTTGCAGCTGAGCAGCCCCATCCCTTATCACAGTGTAATGGCCATTCTCAAGAAATACCAAAGAACTTATTCGAGGCAGTTTTGTCGACCATCGATCACGAAAAGATTACAAGAGGATATGCAGGTATTTACTTGTAAAATTAAACAAACTACATACGCATGTTCTACCAACACAACTACCATCATTATTACGTCCATAACTTCAGCATTACAACTAATTACCATCCATCACAACTTCACGACCCCCATGAATGTTGCAGCGACCATAACGTTATCATCTTTACCATTATACCATCACAAAATTGCCATCATCACAACAACATTAATTACCATCAACATCACTGTCACCACTATAACATTACCATCATCACTATCACCACTATAACATTAACATCATCATCACTATCACTACTATAACATTACCATCATCACTATCACCACTATAACATTACCATCATCACCACTATCACTACTATAACATTACCATCATCATCATCACTATCACTACTATAACATTACCATCATCATCACTATCACTACTATAACATTACCATCATCATCACTATCACCACTATAACATTACCATCATCATCACTATCACCGCTATAACATTACCATCATCATTGCTATCACCACTATAACATTGCCATCGTAATCTCTTTTACCATTGCCTTTTTAATGTAATGTATATTTCTAGAAAACGCCAACATAACTGAAGGTCAACAGGCATGGACGTCAACCGCAACTCCACGCACAGAATCAAGCAAGAGTACAACCTACAGTGAAACGATCACACTTTCCACAAAAAACTTGAATTCGTCTTATTAACTCACACGTTTAACGAGAAATGATAGATTTTCAGTTTTGAAGCTATACAATTTTATTTTTCTTCAGACAATTGAACGACTGAGAGTTGAGTAAATAAGTTCCTTTTTGCTAGTGGACACAACTATACCTAATCTAAAAATCTCTGTTACCTAGTTTAATTGAAAAATATTTATTTAGATAAATAGAAATAATTGAAAAAGAGTTTTAACTACTTAAAATTACGAAATTCTTTGCTCTTGATCAGGTAGACTCATGTATACAGTAAATGTTTAATGGTCATTCGTGTTTCACTTGTGTAATTTAGACAAAAATGTCCAATAAAAGATAAGAAAACCGTTTGACTAACTTAACACAGGGTTTGTAGCCAGGCATAAAAAGTTGACATTGGGAAAAAAAATAAAAAAAATATTAAATGACATTTGGTATTTGCGTACTAATTTGATCATACACAAACATAATCATAACCTTATACATAAACACATTTATGTCACTTTAGGGTTTGAATATTTTGAAAGTATTGCCATACATCACTTCTCACACGTTTTTCCTTTCAGATTTAGTTTTTCCTTAACTCTTTAACTCCCATGATCTGATTAGTAATTCTCTTTTGTAGCTGCAACACATTCTATTGCATTTCACTTAAGAGAATTTGAGCTTTTATCAAATTAGACTTTTGTATATTCTCATCACCTGTCTGCTGACCAGTGAATCGATATCATAGGGAGAAGTTAAATACTAAGCACCTCAGGGAGTTAAAGGGTTAATATATACTTCAATTGCGCGCCATTTTGTATTTGTACTTTACCCATCATTTGCTGAAGGTTACTGTTACAGTTTGTAGCAGAACGTTCAATTATACATTATTTAGCTACTTCAATTTACTGGAATGTTATAAGGACCAATGGAAATGCAAAACATATATCGCGTTTGAAAAATCTGGACGACTTCGAGACCATTCAAGAAATGTTTTGTGTTCTCAAATGGCCGTCGTGTTTTATCAGTCTACTACACGGTTTAGGCTTCTTCATTTGTTAAGTGGATAAACGTTGGCGGATCACAACAGTAATGAACCCCGTTTTACTGTTATCTTGGAGGATTTCCTCGATAATTCGAACATCCTTTAACCGATTAGTAGGTTTAAAATATTAAAACGTTCTACGGCCTCATGGGCTATAGACTTACTGTCCATTCTTCCTCAAGGTCTAAATGCTTAATGTTAGGCCAAGAAAAATCCCTAACCCCAGTATCGTAGGAATTTTTCAGTTTAATACTGGCCCCCTCTGAGAATTCCTAACATAGATCTATTGACATAAATGAAACTGCCTGTTTCCGGTTTGACGGAAGAACACACACAATTTATCTGTACCATTATTTACAATTGTTACATAGTAAATATATACACTTGGTTTATAAAGATCTAGATGAATGAAGCATTCTACGACTCAAAATATAAATTAGTGTTATATTTTGAAATCACTTGACATAATTTTTCATTGCAATGTGCGTGTTACAACCTGATGCCGAATCAGACTCAGAGAGGCCAGGTAACAACTGGTATATAAAACACGAGCGTCTGTCTGTGTAATAAAGCATGTGCTTGTGAATAATTTCTGAATCTTTTGCCTATACCTTAAGTTAAGTGAGGGGCTATGAAATGATATCATTGGTGGTCGAGGGAGCTACCATTTTGTGGTGGGCAATGAATGGAAGGGGTTTGGGGACTACAAAAATTGTTCGTTGATCTGTCAAATATCTTTTGGTTCTCATGTCATTAATAGAGACCACTCCCTAAAAACTAAAGATGATAAATAGCCCTTTCTGGGGATGACGTCACTGTTTCTACTCGCAGAGCTCTATGGGATTGAAATGCGTACAAGGTGCAGTATATTTTCTGTCCGACTTATATTCTCCCAACCAGCATTTCCTTAAATATTTAGGTATAAAATAAATCCAAATTAACTAGCTGCCATATTGTCAAACACGTCTGTGTCCGCAAATCGATCCCACAAAGGATTGCGTGCTATACTCTCGATCTATTTTTAGAATCAATAAACAACGTCAATTGCGAAGGAAGGGGTTTCCAATTCTTCCGAGCAAAAGGCTAATCCTTAATCGCTCGCTCGATGGCTCAGATCTTGCCCTTAAAGTCGAGTTTGAAAAGGGAGGAAAAACGGAGAACCCAGAAAAAACCCTCGGAGTCGGATGACCAAGTGCTATGGCAACCTGCCTCACCTTAACAATTCTACCACTTTGTATATAAAATGTTGTTGCCGTTGAGAGCAGTCGTTTTAGTGAGTAAATCAAGACAAAAGAATAACGTACGAACCCCTATGATTGATGCTGCAACCGACAGAACAATGCCAAAAACGCAGAAACGAGGTTGCGACAAAGAACAACGTGAAAGGTCTGGAAACGAGGTTATGCCGAATAAAACTAGGACGCAACGCTGGAATAACGTGAAAACCCTGGGAACGAGGTTGCCACAAAAGAACAAAGTTGCCACTGACTAACGTGAAGTTATGGTGTAAAATTTTAAGTAGATTTTTGTTAGAAACGGATTTCTAACATTTAACTTTATATTGCAATTAACACATCTAGCACGATCTAACACAGGTCTATTCGGTAGTTTTATCCATGGCCGTTTAAAGTATTATCTTCTATTCAAATGTCTGCGTCCAACTGCTTAATATGGTACAACCATAACTATTTAATATTTTCACAGCATTTATTGCAGTTTATTTCTTACAAGGAAGTGAGACAAACAATTCACAAGTATTCACATTATTAACAGATAAATGTTTTGAAAATTTGAAACAATAAAATAGTTGATCGCTACAAAACGAATAGCACAGATATCCACTAACAACTAGCACTTGGAGTGTGAAGCACAACAGACCACAAATTATGATTTATACCATAATTACAGGAGAGGGTGATGATTACTAGTACCTTATGTATCAAGTAAACACGTTGACGTTATTTACAATAAACAGGATGTAATCTTAATGTTTAGATGAGTTTGTTGCCATGGTTTTTCGACAGCAAAAAAGTGAACAACATTGCAAAACGATAAATGAATCAGAGCTACCCAAAGAACGACAGTCGTTCCTTCGTTAACTATACGGGGTTTTCTTGTTTGTTTTTTTAGGCAGCAACGAGAAAAAACAAATTCCATTTTATGGTAGCTAAGCAGGTAATCCTAATAATGGGCTTTCAATATACGGCAGTTAATATTCGCAAGAGACACAAATAACGATTTGATGGAAACAGTGAAAACAATAAGTAAACTCATTTGCTTCAGTACAACTTTGGTCAAATTAAAACAATATTTTACAATAATATTAAAATATTAGCAGTATACTTTCCATTCAATAATATAGCAATTTTTCATTGAAAATTATCTACCGATTTAGTTATTTTATGTAATTACTTCGAGCACAGTTGCTCTTCGAGTACAAAACGACTGCTTTGCATGAAAATGATTCATTAAGTCACACTTTACGGAAACGAGTTCAATAAATAACAACAGCTCTTCAACTTCAGCATCAAGCATAATGCACTCAACTGGTTCATTCTGGGCTAGTGGACACATTTCAAAATGGCTGTCAACTTGTTGAGTTGTAAGATCTTCTAGAGAAGACAAGTTTCACTCTTCGGGTTAGGGTTGGGGTCATAATGTCCAATAGTCTTCAACCTGTAAGAGAGCCATAGTTGGTGTGGTCTCATGTTGGGCAATATAGCTTTCTGTGAGCCCAACATGGACCAGCAAAACCAGTTGACTAGCGGTTGTGTCACATGGATTAACAATACATACACATGGACTCACTAATCCAAATGTATGATGCCGGACGAGGAACCAGGAGTGGAGGAAGCAGACCGGAAGTGACTCGGTAGGTCTAACTGATCCGGCAGGAACAATTGATTATACTGTGTACAAAAGGAACACTGCAGATTACTAAAACTTGCTTCACCAGTTAAAAAAAACGGTTCTTTTTAGTGAGAAACATCAACTACACGTCACTAAAACCTGTTGCACCAGTTCAAAAACCGGTTGCTTTAAATAAGAGGGGAACTAACTACAAAAAATTTAAATTCTGTTCCACCAGTTCAAAAAAGATCATTTCCTTTTTGTGAGCCAAAACAAACTTCAAAGAACTAAACACTGTTCCAGCTGTTTGAAAACAAGTTCCTTAATGCGAGAGGGAACAGAAAACAATTAACCCTTTCAGTCCCAGTTATATTGCTAAATTCTTCCAACTTGTTTCCATAGTTTTCATCGAGAAAGTTTGGGAGAATTCTTCTTTTGATCTTCTGTGGTTTACTTTCTTTGGTTACAGTATTGAATCCTGTCCCTAGCTCGTAGTTTACTATATTAACCCTTTCAGTCACAGTTGTATTGCTAAATTCTCCCAACTTGTTCCCATACTTTTCATTGAGAAAGTTTGGGAGAATTCTTCTTTTGATCTTCTGTGGTTTACTTTCTTTGGTTACAGTATTGAATCCTAGCCCTAGCTCGTAGTTTACTATATTAACCCTTTCAGTCCGAGTTATATTGCTAAATTCTCCAAACTTGTTCCCATACTTTTCATTGAGAAAGTTTGGGAGAATTCGTCTTTTGATCTTCTGTGGTTTACTTTCTTTGGTTACAGTATTGAATCCTAGCCCTAGTTTGTACTTTACTATATTAACCCTTTCAGTTCCAGTTGTATTGCTAAATTCTCCCAACTTGTTTCCATCCTTTTCATTGAGAATGTTTGAGAATATTTACTTTTAATCTTATGTGCGTTGCTTTGTTTGATCATTTCTCAATTTCTCATTCCCAAATGTTTATTTTGTACGAGTTATGTAAGGAGAAGTTGAGCGTTGATAATTGATTGGGACTGAACGGGTTAACTATAAACTGTTTCACTTGTTTAAAAAAATCAGTAAAAAATTTGTAAGGGAAAAAATAGCTACAAGAAACTATTTACATCATCAAAACGAAAAGTAACCAAATTATCCCTAGCCATTTTTTGCTTTATTTCAAATAATATATAGCATGCAAAGCTTTTACTTGATCCTTTCCTGCCTGTCTTTTTGAATGCAGAAATACCCAACACCCAAGATGAATACATTTGCTTCCTTTAAAAAGTTAAAGTCTAAGTTTAAATAAAAACCGGTAGATTTATTCGAGCGGTTTCGACATCTAATATCAATGCCATTTTTAAGATTAAAATATTTACGATTCATGTTGTGCTATAAGTTAACAATAAACAAAATATAATAGTTCACTTGTAAAAGAGAGTTCATGTTCGCTAGATGATGAAAATTAGCATACAAGATAACTGTACTTATATTAATTTTTATGTTTACTTACGTGTTGGCAAAACTTCGTACATAAAAAAGTTTTTAAAAATATGAATTTTTAACCGAATTTTTAAGGCTTTTTAAAAACCCTTTTGAGCTGAATATTCATATGATGAGAAAAAGACTCACCCTCTCGTCTGGTTGAAGAAACTGGAAGATGTCAAAGCCTAAAACATGAAAAGTGACATTGTGAATGATGTTACAGTTACATATGTACTTAATCAAAATAAACAATTTTATTTACTTCTATGTGTCTCTGTGTTTGTCTGTTTATCTGTTTACGTACTAATCTCTGTCTGCCAAAAATGTGTTTTCTTCTCTATTTGTCTGTCTGTCTGCCTGTTTGTCTGTCTTTCAGTCTATCTCTTTGTCTGTCTGTCTGTCTGTCTGTCTGCCCGTCTGACTATAAGTCTGTCTTTCAGTCTGTCTGTTTGTCAGTCAACAATTCAATCTATTCTCAAAACAAAATCACAACCGTTGCAAAAAACTACAGCACAACTGTCCATCCCAATTATCAGCTTACCATCTGGGGGTTGCATACCATACGGGTTGAACAAAGGTCTGGGTGCCGGGTAACTCAGATTTGGCGCAACCAACCCACTGCCAGAAGGCATTCTAGCCTCGCCCAAACTACAAACACAGCAACAAAGTTAGAATAGGAACGGATTGAAAGGAAACTAGTAATAGCTATCGCCAAGTGCCCACGAGCAAGACAAAAACATAAGGATGATAGAACTGAGCTGTGCAAGTACGGCGAGCTGTGCTCTCGTTTTACGTTTTGAAAAAAAATTGACAAACATAAACTAAAATATATCTGCGTGTGCTTTAAGTGTAAAAACCATATGAACCGATACACACTTTTACGTATTTTTTAGTTTCGTTTATTGAAATGTTTCTCTTTTTAAAACAGCAATCATGTTTGCCATTGATAAAATGAATCAAGTCACATAAGCGCTGTTTGTTCCCCTTGCACCCTTAATGTCACGTGGTTAATGTTCCCTTGCTCCCTTAACGTCACATGGTTAATGTTCCCCTTGCTCCCTTAACGTCACATGGTTAATGTTCCCTTGCTCCCTTAACGTCACATGCTTAATGTTCCCTTTGCTCCCCTAACGTCACATGGTTAATGTTCCCCTTGCTCCCTTAACGTCACATGGTTAATGTTCCCTTGCTCCCTTAACGTCACA
>JAOTRI020102347.1:0-14014 GCA_028564885.2 Zoanthus sanctaehelenae
TCTTTTGTTTTAACGTGCGAACGTGTCGTGCGCGTGCGATCACCTTATTCCCTGTTTTCCCGTGGAGGGTCACATTTATGTACAGTATTAAAATTATTGGAATTCTGAAGACTTACAAAGGCAATGTCTTCAACACCAAATTCATCTTTAATCTGGTTTTGAAGAGTCGTTACCTGTAAATGTTAAACAAACAAATGAGATTAAGCTTACCAACATTGAACCATGTTGGGTGATAGTTTTTGCTTTTACAGTAAAAATTATTTTCCACTACTAATGACAAACACAGTCCCACTCCTAACCAGCCAACTTTCTCTTTCTGAAGTGCCAGTAGAAAATGGCACATTGAATTTTTGGAAAATCAGTACAGCATGAGGAACAAAAAAATTTTAAGCACTGTAGGTTTCAATGCCTTAATGGATTTTTAGGGTTTAGGTTTAATTATATACAAATATATATACGTGCATAATGGTGGAATAGGTCACTCAGACTTTAACTCCTAAACTACAGCTTGATCGAGAGAGACTGGTATGATATGAATTAATACCAAAGAAACCAAAATGAAAACCCCTTCTAAACCATTCTGAGTCACCCAAAGCATGATTCTTGACACAGTCAAGCAGAACACACACACAAATACAAGCCCAAAGAAGTACAAAAACAAACATCCCTTCAAAAGAAAAATGTCTACTTTAGATGTTTACTTTTATTCTATTCTATATTTGAAAATAGAATTTTGTATTTGAATTTTTCAGAAAATCAGTACAGCATTATAAAAAACAAAACTTTGTAAATAATGTACATTTTAGAATCTTGTTAAAACGTTTGATTTGAGGATTCAATCAGTTCATTGTATATAATATATAGTTTCCAAAAAAAGATATAATCTTTAAAAACATGTCATATTAGCTCAAGAATTGGGACTTTGACTTATGCACAAACAAAACTTTCGGCTAATGAAACAGAGATTATCAATATATTTTTTTCTTAATAATTAATACGTGTCGTCTTACTTAATGATTACTTACCTTTGGTTTATATCCTCAACCACCACTGAAAAAGAAGCAATTTCAAATTGAATAATAAATTATCACTACATTAGAAATCATTCATAAAGTCAGTACAAAACATGGACCCCCATCTGGATCCTCTATTTTTCTTCTAGAGTTTTAGTAATTTAGGGAGTGTTCATTATTTATCAGGAGGAGGGGGTTGTTTAAAAAGAGAGCTGTAGGGTCTTGCATTTTTTTTGCTGAAAAAATGCAGGGTTTTGAAAAATTTTTGCGGTATAACTACAGGCTTTGAAAAATGATATCAAAGTACAACATAGCCTTGTTTCAATTATACATAAGGCAAATTTTTTAAAACATTTCTGACAGCAGATTTGCCATCAATATGCTCTTGTTGTTTGGGCTGGCAAAATATTCTTACTAATGTTCTGCTTACTTTTCTGGTTTTGTTGATTGGTATATATCTCAGTTATGTGGACACTCGATGCTGTCAATCGACAGTGCGTAAAATTTTTGTTGTCACTTCATTGGGAGTTCATAATAGATGAGTGCACTCTGTTGCTTTTATAGCACGTTGTTATTATTGCTTTTCTTTTATAATAAAATAAGCTTTACTTGTTTTTCTGCTTTAAAAAAAACAAATGCTGTACATCTCAGTTCTCAAAGTAAAGGTATAAAACAACATTTTTATTATATTTTATTATGATGCATATTTTCTGTATACAGTTCTTGTAATAGTATAGTACTAACATCATATGAGTCAAACTATTAAAAAAATAACAAATATTGGTCCTTCAACAAAACATTTTAAAGAATCAAGAATTATTAAAACAAGCATAGTAATTATTCATTTATCATTGCTTGGAGCAAAAACTGACCATATTTTATAGGATTTGTCGTTATTAAATGTACAAATTGGATCATGATAGTAATTCATCAGCATCTAATTTTGCCAATGAATTTGAAAGAATACATGACGGGTAATATTTGAAGTTACAGTACATTTATACTTAACGGAACATGGCATTTACAAAGACTCACTGGAGAGCTTACCAAAACTGTGCGATTCAGTATGCAGCTTTTATAACCAAATAAAATAAATATAATTGCTCCCGCAGAGTTTTGGCAGAAATCTCCATGTAATAGAGTATATGTACGATATAACCAGAAAAAATCTCGAACTGCAGGAGCATGGGTTGCAAAGGATCTCTGGGTAACATACATGATAGGATGAAAGACTGCAAAGGATCTCTGAGTTATGTTTATGATTGGAGAAGCCTCACAAGAGGTTTCATATGATCGACAGAGGTAAACAAAAAGAGTGAAAGGCTCACAACTGATTGGCTGGATGTCTAAAATGGCTGCATATGCAACAAAGTGTCATGCTTAGTAAAGTGTGGGTCAAATTTTTCAAGTGCAGTTAGCGATTCGCTTGTTATTTAAGATTACCACGGGCTCAAGATCTAAATGGTTGAAAAGTTTTTGGCGCAAAATGAAGGCAAGTAAATAAGTCGGTAAACAGCTTGCTTAACCATTATTCATTGCAACAAAAGAAGCCATTATTAGCAAATTTTCTCATAGCAGTCATAGTTTTGCCGTTTTATTTCTTTTTTTTCAAATTGGGTAAAACTACTTTAGTAAACATACATAGTATAGTAAATACTCTGTAAACTAATTTTGAGATTCGAACTTAACCTACTCTACATGTGAAAGGTCAAATGGGCCAGCGAAAACTACATTACACTAGTCAAACTGTTATTTTGGCCAAACATTGACCATTGGCAGGCTGTTACTTCCAGCCCTGAGCACAACCCTAAACCTTGGAAAAGTGGAAGACATTTGTAGGAGTTTGAGAACTTGTGAGTTAAATTTTCAATTAAAGCACAGGTACTTTGAAAGTTTGAAATTAACTTCATTACTTAAGTATTACCTTTAAAATAAACCATGAGAAGTCACAAACTATTGAATTCTTAGGAAAAGCAAAGTTACAGTATAATTTATTCAATCTTGTTGTGGGGTTGTACTGTACTTTATGTTAATACTCAGACCTATCAAGCATTTAACTACTTCCTTTTAAGTTTCTTTGATTTAATTACTGCTGCTCAGTGCTGCAGTGGAGTGAGTCTGAAGTATTAACAACGAAAGGCGTCACAATTCTATTTCAGGCATAATAGGAAAAGCTGGCCAGGAGGTCGAACTTGCAGTGAAAGTAAAACCGAAAAAACCCTTGGAGCCAGATTGACATCAATAAACCTCAGCCCCAATGAAAGTGGGACCAAGAAATCTATCCAATAAGTTATACCGTAGTCTTCTGTTCTCACTATAATATCCAACTGTGATTACTTTTAAAAAAAACAGTCAATATCGTCATTGACACAGTGACGCATATAGCAACAAAGCAACAAACAGATTGGACAGTAGCTGTTAAGGCCGATCGATACACACGAGGTAGCGTGTTCCCGTGTTCCCGCAACACACTCCCGCAACAAATTTTCTCCTGGAGCTTGCTCCCTCATATTCAACCAGTTTGATTTAATGAAGCAAAAAAACTGTTGTGCAACAACTTTTTTCGCTTGCAGCAGCAAGCTTCCTCGTGTGTACTAGATTTTAATGCAAACAAAACTTACCAATAAACGACGTGAACTTTGACCACCATCTTAGCAAAAGAAGAAAAACTTCGAAGAAATTTACACGGAAGAATTTTGAAAAAGATTTAAATTACACACACCCACTCTTAAGCCGCTTTTCTACTGTATAGTAAATGATGTGATGCGCATGCCTGGATTTGAAATTTATTAGGGGTGGAGGGAGGAATGTTAATTATGAAACAAAATTTCACAGATTTTATGATTTAAGTTGTAAGTTCAAATATGAAAATGAATTGAATATAGAAGTGATTTTTCATTCGGGTAGAAAGTCCGTAATCTCAATGTTTCTATATTGTAAGTAGTAACGAAGTTTTGACGTTTTTCTAACCCAGCCCCACTACCGTCTATTATTTTTCCCATAGTGCACTGCCGATTGCGCGCCATTTTCAACTCACAGTCTTCAAAACTTGTTTTCACTTTACGAAACAACGAAAGTTTATGTTCTTATGCAGAGTGTATGACGGTTGGCACATGAATACCCGTGTAAATTATCACCTTGATGAAGGTTTATCTTTATTTGCAGTTTTGAACCTCGGTGAGCCGCCGAGGAAACTAGCAAGGTTTGTTAAAAATTGTATGGAATTTGTTATTTGAAATCGCATACTTTTGGTACAACCTCGCGCCAAACTATTTATTAAAAGTGCAAGCAGTTACATGATTACAGTAGTGTTACACACAATATATCCTTTCTTACTGTAATTCCGTGAATCATTTAGAATTAACTATAACTATACATGTGTAGATATAAGCTATACATACTTAATTAGAGTAAGTCCTGGGTATAACTTTAAACTACAACTAGCGGTGGTAAGGCTCCAGATCGGGAGATCTAGAGTTTTGGGAATGTGGAAATACCCCTTAATTACATTGCTCCCAGGTCCACTCTTACCCAGAGTGGTAGCACCTGTTAGGGTCCCATCTATATAGATGGGTAAATAGTGCCACCTGTTGTGTTGCAGGTTCTGTCTTTGGTCAGGCAAAAACTAGGTCCGCAGCCGATAACTGTGGTGCAAGGGCATGCAGCTGTAAAAATCTCCAACAAAATCCTCAAGATGGCAGCACAAAAACATGGGCACCAGCCAGCCCAAAGGTTGGGATGGGCCACTCTTGCTTACCATTAACAAAAGAGTGTAACCCCTGACTCTGGGCCGCGCAAGCACTGCTCGCCTGATAAGCGGCTTGGGATGAGAAGCCGGCTTGAGAAGAGAAACATGGAGGAAAGATGTTGTTAGAATTTTGTGATGAAAAGGAGTTATATGTAGCAAACACATCATTGGCTCAAAAAAGAGGAGAAGAGGAAAGTAACTTACTTTGCTGGGGAGATTAGGAAGTCCTGACATTGGCTTTGTACTAGTGGGAAACGGAAATAGAATGTATTTGAGAGATAAGAAGGTCATCCCAGGTGAGCTTCAGCACAGGCTGGTGGTACCAGATTTGGTTAAGAAGAAAGTGGTGAGAAAAGAACTGATTGAAAGAAGGAAGGTATGGAAACTGAAAGAAAACAATGATACAAGGGAAATGATTGAAGGAAGAGTTAGAGAGTTGGTAAGCAGTGATGGACCAGACTTGTGGAAGTGTTTTAGGGAAAGAGTGTTGAAGGCCTGTGACGAAGTAGTAAGTGGGACGAAAAAGGGAGTAGAGATCAAGGGGACACATGGTGGTTGAACAAGGATGTGAAGGAAGCGACAGTGAGAAAAAAGAATGCACATAAGGAGATGCGTAAAAGTGGGACTGAGGCAAATAAGGCAAGATATTAGAACATGAAGGATTTAGCAAAGTAGGTGGTCTCAAAAGTAATAAAGGAGGTAGTTGAGAGGGAGCTGAGTAAGCATCTGAACAAGGTGTTTAAGCTGGTGAAGTCTGTGAGCAAAGATGAGAAAGATGTTGAGGGAGGAAAATGATTGAGAGGTATTGATGGTAGGCTGAATTTCAGTGAGAAAGATAGAGAAAAAGTATGGAAAGAGCTCATGGAAAGTCAATCATGAATGAAGAAAATGAATGGGATCAGAATTTTATGGTAGTATCGGTGGAAGGGCCAGTTTAGAGAGTTAATTGAGAAGAAGTGGTGAAGGCAATGAGGGAAATGAAAGTGGGAAAGGTTGTTGGACCCTCGGAAGTAAACTTGTGTGGAAATGATAGCGGCGAGTACAGAGATGGGGATTGGTGTGATAGTGGAGCTGTGTCAAGGTGTTTTGGATGGAAGAGGAATTATTGGCAGATGAGTGGGTGCTGAGTGTCATGGTACCGATACTCAGGGTTCTCAATAGAAGCCAGCACCCGGAGAACTCAGCTACCTGTCAAGACCAAAGTAGCCGCCTGTGCTGGCAATGTTTAGCAGCAAGGCAAGGTTTAGCTGGCAAGGTTTAGCTGCCTGTAATTACTTTTTGGGCGTCTGATAAAAACACTACTGAGAGCCTTGGATACTCAATTTAGGATAGGGGATGCAATGAGTTGTGAGCCATTTGGGGGAGTAAAGTTGCTTGAAGATATAATGGGAATTGTAGAAAAAATGCTGGAGAAGAGATTGCAGCCTGTGGTAAAAGTGAATGAGGTGCATCTTGGTTTTATGCCAGGCAAAGGAATGATAGAGTAGATGTAGTGTTTATTTTGAGAAGGTTGCAAGAGGAGTATATTTGGAGAAAGAGAAAAGGTTGTATATGTGCTTTGGTGACTTAAAAAGGCATTTGACAGGGTTCTGAGAAATGTAGTAGAGTAGGCACAGTTTCTGTTCAGTTTCAGTTTATTGATTTTTGCCTAAAAGGCTATATATTTACATAAATATAATTTTATAATGAAAAGTGGCAGGAAAACCCAAAAGAAGCCAAAGACTTTACTGAATGATATGGTTTACTTAAATAGGTTTAGCATTGAATAAAAAATAGATAATAACTGTCAAACTAAGGATTTGAAAAATTAAACTATCTGCTCTATTCAAATTCTTAAGAAAGCAACAATCGCAAAAAGCAAAATGGTGTAAGTGAAAAGTGTAAAAAGTTGAAGGCACTGTCAGAGGAAGAGAGGTGTTCCAGAGGTAATGGTGAGAGCAGTGATGAATCTGTATGAAGGGTCAAAAACCAGTGTTAGAGTTTAGCAACAGTTGTCACAAAAGTTTGAGGTGAAAGTTGGTGTGCACCAGGGATATGCATTGTCACCATGTTGCTTTTTGTGATTGTGGTTGATGTGGTTATTGAGAGTGTGAGAAGTGGTTCAATGAGTGAGATGTTGTATGCAGATGACTTGGTTTTGACGAGCGAAACAATGGAGGGACTGAAAGAGAAGTTTTGGAAGTGGAAGAAGGTACTCGTGAGCAAGGGGCTGAAGGTAACCTCAGGAAGACAAAAATGTTAGTGAGTGGTGTAGAAGGTGAAAAGAGTGTAGGTAAAATAGATCCATGTGGCATTTGTGACCCTCCATGGAAAAACAGTGAATTTTATGTGATTGCATGTGCACGACATGGTCAGTGAACTATTGCACGCTTTTAACCTAACACGCTGATTTCAGGTTTATGTGCATAAAAACAATTGATCTTAAAAATGTGATTTGTTTTTATTTGCTTTTGTTTGACACATTTGAACTTTGTTTTTCAACACGGTATTATGACACGCATGCTTCTTTGTTTTTTTTAGCTGGGTTTGACTGCAATTTTTTTTTATTTTTTATACACCGTAGATTGAGACGGTTCTTGCTTTGTTTCTTAAAACATTGGTTTGATAAAGCACAATTTCCAGGTTTTAAAAGCCTGTTCATTTCGGTATCTTTTTCATTAAATTACATGCTGACAACGAAGAAATTTAGTCACCCAGAAATAGGAAATCAGTCATAAGATACAATATTAAAACAGTTAAACTCTCTGAACCTTATGTGTTTTCTCAATTCGGTTAAAAACAATCTTGCCGGTATCAACTTGCCACTTGTAAAATTAGAAAAACCTACTGCCACACACGGAAAAAGGCTTATATTTTTTCTAAAAAGTTTACATAAAAAATTTAAAATTTCTCTATAAATTGTATATTTACAGTTTGCATTTCGATTTATGCCATCAACAACAAGCCTTGATCAAGGCTTTTCCATTAGATGTGACATAATTTTGTTTGCTTTGACAAACTCTGTTTTCCAAATATCAATTTTGTTTTTTCCGTTGATGCTATATGATGCTACAGTATAAATATATATATACATGTAGCTTCATTCGATTTTTGTAGTGTAGTTTAAATTAAAAAACTGTTTTTCTGAGTCTTTGATTCTTAACAAGACCACGCGAGCATTAGCTTTAGTCTTAAAATGTTTATTATTGATCAACGAAACTCGACAAGAACTGTTTGCCATGCATAAATTCTAAACATTAATGATAACATACACAATTTATATTTCAAAAGGGTCTATTATTTTTATTTAAAGCTCTCATAATCGTGTCATTTAATAATTGATTGGATACTGTTGCGATTAAAGAAAAATATTGCAATTAGTAATCCTTCAAAAACTGGAAATGTGACCTTCCATGGGAAAACAAACATTAACGAGTTTCCGTGTAACGGGTTTTACACACGACTACCACATAGGTTCCAAACGGGTAAAGAAGTTGTGCTAAACGACCTGGCCACTCGTTCGCACAAGTGGGTAGAATTGTTAAACGAGTGATCAAGTCGTTTGCACGAATGGGTCAAAATTTTAAACTAGTGAGCAAGTCGTTTGCACGTTTGGGTCGATATTTTAAACAACCTAGCAAATCGTTCACACGAGTGGGTTTAATTTTTAAACGAGTGAGCAAGTCGTTTGCACGAAAGGTTCTTATAAGCAGGCCAGCAAATTTTAAAATTTGTTTTGAAGTGGCAGACATGACTGCATCAATTGGGAATTGTTTTGGGTGACAATATAAACCTATTTTAATTGATGTTTAAAACTGCTATTTTACTTCATTGCAATCTTAAATTTATTGTTTATTCATTTAAAAACTTTACCTATCTCAGTAATACACTGTTGGGCGTAAAATCATTTCCTAGTATATAAACAGTACACAGAGCCAACATCCTTAATTGTTTTTTTGTGATAGAGCACAAAAAATATTTATTAACCGGAAGGCATATTTGCATGATTACTGAGCTGTCTATCACTTGTAGTAAATAATATAATTTGTTCATGCCGGTTTAGAATCTTGTTTTTGAGGTTCTCTTTCAATCTAAATTGGAATTGATTTATTTTCAAAATTCTATTTTTAATGCTTTGGTAAGGAATGATAAACTGAGAGCAATCTGCTAGGGTCGTGCTATTATCAAGAGTACAAAAAGGAGTTTAAAAAAGCAACCAAAGAAGTTCTAGTTAGACTGAGAACAAACTTTAAATCATTTTCTATTGGGGGATTCATAAATATGATAAAGTATGTATGTATTGCACGTAATTTGAACCGGATTTTCATTTACCACTGAATGTTACAATTTAAATATTCACCATGATGTGACATAGAACTGCATAGTATACTGCCAGTTCTGTTGCAAACAATAAAATAATAAAAAAAGACCTGAACCATTGATTTATTTACAAGTCACTAAGTTATTAACATTATTTATATTAAAATACACCAACTGGCGTTTAACTATTTCGCTAGCAGAAAGTTGTGGATGAATTATAAAAATACTAGTAAACTAAATCTTAAAAAGGTTAAATAATGAACTTTCGCTAGCAGAAAATTATGCATGAATTATACAAATAGTTGTAAGGTAAATCTTAAAAACTTAAAATAATTAATTTTGGCTAACATTCATCCGGACTATCTGGTAGGGAATGTTTAATGTTTTTAACGTTTAGGTTACAAGAATATTTATTAATAGTTTATCTGCAACTTTTTGTTAGCAAAAGTTCCTTGTTTTGTGTTTTTTTAAGTTAAATTTTAAAAATACATAACGATGAATTTACATGGAAAGTTGCAGATAATAAAAATTTGTAAAAACACTGGTAAGCTAAAAAACACATTGAATTTCGCTAGCAGAAAATTACAGATGAATAATGAAAATACTAGTAAGTTCAATTTTAAAAACACGACACAATGGACTTTTGCAAGCAGTAAGTTGTGGATCAACAATGGAAGTACTTGTATTAAAATAAAATTTTTAAAACACAACACAATGCTGAGAATGAACTAATTCGCTAGCAGAAAGTTGTGGATGAATTATAAAAATAATTGTAAGTTAATTTTTTAAACACAACACAATGAACTTTTGCTAGCATTGATTAAGTTACAGAATGGATGAACAATAAAAATACTTGCAATTGTAAGTTAAATTTTAAAAACACAACAATGAATTTTTGCTAGCATAATTATACAATAATATGAAGTCGAAAGCAGTAAACTTAAAAAATGAAATTAATTTAAAAACCATTCAATTGTTGGTTGCACTGTTTTAAACCAGCCTTGATCTATAACCAATCATGTTCATTTTTCATGCAAAAGAAAATGTCGTGAGAAGTAAGATTTACTCAACTCACAAATGATTTTTAGTCAAACATAATTTATTGTTCTCAAAGTACCTTGTATTGAACATTTCTGACATTTAAGTGTGGTTTAGAAAAAAACATGCTTGTTTTTCGGAAAATTAAAAGATCTGAATGAAAATTATTTTATCGTTACTACAAATAAAAGATTTCTGGTGCTGCGCAAACCAAGTAGCTCAAATGTAAACTGATTGCTTGATCGAGTTAGCTCAAATGCAAAATGTATTTTTTCAAACGATTGAGCCAGTCTTTTGAAAAAGCGAGACATTTTTAACGACTGATTGCAAGTCGTTTGGAGGAGTGGGTCAAATTCTTTAACAACTGAGAAAGTCAATTGCACGAGTGGGTCCACTTTTTAAACAGGTGAGCAAGTCGTTTGTACGAGTGGGTCAAAATTTCAAACGAGTGAGCAAGTCGTTTCCACGAGTGGGTCGAAATTTTAAACAAGTGAGCAAGTCGTTCGCACGAGTGGGTCGAAATTTTAAACGAGTGAGCAAGTCGTTTGCCCGATGGGTCGAAATTTTAAACGACCTGCACACAGGTTTCCGTGCAAAAACGGAAAGTCGTTAATGTTTGTTTTCCTGTGGAAGGTCACAAATTACTATTTTCTGAATATTGAAACAACTCTTGTATTCAAACTTAGCACACTTATTTTTTCCATGCAAACAAAAATAATACCTTTAACACGATAAGCGTGTTAATTAGTTCAAAAGTGCAAAAGAATGTCTAAACACAAAGCATTGTTTTTAGTGAGGGAAAAAAACAAAGGCGTTCTAACTAATGAGGTAAATCACTTACACGCTACTATCGTGTTGAGACACGCATCTTTTGTTAACGTGAAATCGTGTCGTGCACGTGCGTTCACCTTATTCACTGTTTTCCCATGGAGGGTCACATTTGTGGAAAGCGAGTAATGGCAAATTCAGTGTTGTGTGTGAAATGTGAGAAATGATACATACTGTATAGTAGATGTGCGAAAGTAAAGAGAGTGACCACAAGGTTGGGGAGAGATTTTTTGTGTGGAAATTGCAATAATCAGGTTAATGGATTTGTGGGACCTGTGGAGGAGTTGTGTGAAGAGATGGAATTGGTGAGAGGTTTCTGCTATTTGGGAAATGCAAGTGAATGCAAGTGGTAGTTGTGAAGCAGGTGTTTCAGCAAAACTAAAAATTGGTTGGGTGAAGTTCAAGGAATTGGCATACCTTGGCTGCAATAAAACTGACTTTCTAACCAAAATTGGCAAGAGTTAAAACCGATTTTAGCCTATGCTTGTAATATAATTCATTATACAGTATGATAGATAACAGATTTTGTTTATCAAAATAACAGTAAAATAAGACTGCTGTCTTGTTAGTCTAGTTGGTAAGATGCCAGTCTATCAAAGCTGGGGTTCTGGTTTGATTCTCAGCCTGATCAACACTCAGGGTCTTGAGAAATAATTGAGGAGAAAGTGCTGCCTTTGCTCTAACATCTGCAAAAAGACTTTCACATCTTCTTGGATAAGGGCATTAACAGGGTCGCACTAGGAGTTGTCTTCATGGGTCCTGGGACTCACACTTTTGATCAAAATTGGGTCCCTTGCAAATTTTATGGATCCCTAGATATAAGGAATGTCGTCTCCCTTAAATGTCATTTTATAATAAAAATTAACTGTAACTGATCACCGAATATTTTAGTTCCATACTTAGTAGCTTTTTTGTCTACTCGGGTATATCGAACTATCGAGAACTTCTTGTAAATAGTCATTTAACATTTCTGCAAAAGGGGAAGGTACCGCCATTGCTTTTGCAAACTCCCCGGGAATTGTTTCCACGGACTATCACAAATAGCTTGAGATTAGGGAGCCAATCAGGGATAGACATACAGTAGTTGCATCATTCCTTCTTCACATCATGTCTCACTTTATCTGCTAACATTTCCCCCCAGAGAATCCTCCTTGTTATTTGAATATTAAATTTTGTTAAAGGGGGCTCTTCAATTTCTATTTCCATCAAGTTGTCCATGGTTTGGTCTCCTGTAGTCTATTTCTTAGCTTTGTGAACTGACAATGCTTGCAAATCATAGCCAAATGGTTGCCTGTGCCCTTAGTCATAAGCCACAGGAACTCATTGACCCTTTTTTCTAAACACTGTCTGTAACAATGGTTTGCCATATTGGAAAAAAATTGAGGGATCAAGCCCGGGGGTCCAGTGAAAAATCTTCAAACTAGCATCTAGTGATGCATAAACAAAGTCAGGCATGAAAGGCATCCCCAGAAATGATCCAGTGTCTTTCAATATGGCAGAGAAATGACAGAAGGTTTTCAGCACGTTTTTAAAAACAACAATGAATATTGAAAGGATTTATTCAACTACTGTAAGTGCTCTAGATCTGCATCCAGAGACACATTACAATTAATTTTTTGAAATGCATTTTA
Source organism: Zoanthus sanctaehelenae (assembly GCA_028564885.2). Lineage (NCBI taxonomy): Eukaryota > Metazoa > Cnidaria > Anthozoa > Zoantharia > Zoanthidae > Zoanthus > Zoanthus sanctaehelenae. The sequence goes on from JAOTRI020102347.1 coordinate 12,558, forward strand.
TTTGGGAACTTTTGCCAAATTGTTTACCTCCGTTCTTGCCATTGTGTTTTTTAGTCCTGACTTACAACCAAAAATAAAAACTGTGTTTTTTCAAAGAATTTAGCAACCAAATTATTATGATGGGTGACCCTTTTTTAAAAGAACGGAAGCCAAAAAGCAACTTACAAAAAAATGTAAGCTTGGGGCACTATTGCAATGCCTTAATAATTATTAGTAATAATGATGTGAGTGTGAAAATTGAATAACTCGTTATTAATCATTCTGATATCATGAGATCAAAATTCAAATATCTACAGGTCTACCAGAAAACAAGCTCTATAGAGCTGGAAATAATGTAACAACAAATTTTTTGATATTATAATATGATCATTATATTTAGTAGATAATAAATTATGCTTTTTTTTCTTTGCCAGTGATAACAAGAAAAACTATCATTGTCACTTCTCTCTACCACTGCCAAATCAAGTGATAGTTTTTGGTCTGGGGGATTGGGACTATGTTCCACGGCATTCAAAGATCAATGTTGATGTTTGGTTGGACACAGACCTGCCCCCAGTAAGAGTTGGTTCTCTGTCCAGTGATAAAAGATGTCTTTGTTGGGAGGCCAAGTGGGATGAAGCATTTTTAGATAAAAGTTTGGACCTACACTCTCAGGTTTGTATCTGTAGCAGAACTTTATTGAAGAGGTACAGAGAATAATTCATCTAAAATATTAATTAAGAACAGACAGTTAGAATAGTGAAGAGAGAGGGGGGGGAGTTTCTTCCTTACATACTTAATTTTGGGATGTTTATCATTGTATGTATTTTTTCATACTAAATATATATGTATTTTTCTTTATCTCACTCTCCTGTCTTGTATTTTTCAGAATTTTTTCATCTGTATGAAGAGTGCCTAGTTTGCATATTTTTACATAACAATAGAAATAGGCATATTTTGGTTTTGAAGTTATAATATTCCTTTTCAGGCGTTAAAGGGCAGTCATTTCTATGACCACATTAATTTTACCCCTTCTGTTAACGATCAAGTCTCTCCATGGGATGCCGACTCACTCAGTATGTTGCAATGCCAGCTGTTCGACAGTAACAGTGTAATCTGGGCCTAGTTGTTCAAAGACTGGTTAAATTTAACCCTGGGTTAAGCAAAAATTCAAACGGGAATTTCTTTTTTAAGAAAAGGTAAACGGTTATTTATGAATACTGTTTGGATCTTTCTAGAATCCAAAAATTACAGCTAAAATCTCTCCTTGTAAGATTGGAAACAAGATTATGGGTTAACCATTTAACCCTGGGTAGTGCTAATGGGTGTGGTGATCACGATCACACAAACTAGTATAATAATAATCTATTACAAAGAGAAGACTCTCATGCATTATAATCCAAACTATTTAACAATTAGACCTCGAGGACGAATGGACTACGAGTAATAGTCCATGAGGCCGTAGGCCGAATGGACTA
>JAOTRI020102358.1:0-14014 GCA_028564885.2 Zoanthus sanctaehelenae
GACAAGTTTTTATTTGACAATCTTTATTTGCTAAGGTAGCCCCGTCTACACGAGTAATTTTTATGTGACAAGTTACATTATTTGCCAGTTTGCGCCCCGTCTACACGAGCAATTTTTGTTTGAAAACAAAAGATTGGAGACTGGGATCTACGAATGACAAAAAAAATTGCCAATTTTATGTGTTGTCTCGTCTACACGGACAATTTTCCGTATGTGACAATTTTTATTTGCCAGATAATTATATAAAAACTAACAAATTTAATTCTCATACAAAAATTGGTCAATTTTGTTTATCTACAGGAGCAAATAAAAATTGTCACATTAAAATTGCTCATGTAGACGGGGCTTAAGATTGAAACTGAAAAAAACATTAAAATATGAACATCTGTTTATTTATTTACAACATGTATAGGGACCAAGTGAGGTTCCAATAGGACTCGAGGTCCCTTACAAGGATCTTGGTACATCAACTGTAAACAAAAAGAAAAAGTATCACTAACTACAACTGGTTAAAAGTTCGTTATTGGACGTAAATGTTATTAAAAGTTTTAATTCAATATTCTGTTCAGCAAAGCAATCTTCTGCTTCACGTCCTTGCATCAGAGCTTGTCCACTGTTGCTCCCAAACAAAGTCAAACTTTGTGGTTTTCGTTGAGCTATCCCGCTGGTACTTCAATAATGAACATTATCTTGAATATGTCAGTTAAGGTCAACTAGCAATTCGAACTGTTTATGGCAATGTTTACATGAAAACCTTTTGCAAGCTCCTATTTCAGTTCTTTTCACTTTCAATAAATGAATCAACCTGTCAAACGCCTTTTTTCTTTATTTTCACAACTTCTCCGTTTAACATGTCGTTTTTCCACCAGCATTACGTGAATCGATCTCTGTGTGAGTTTGTTTGTGTATTCTTTTATGTTTGTTTAAACTACCATTATGACGGAATGATTTAGCACACTGATCACAATGGTAGGGTTTTAACCCACTGTGCATTCTTTTATGTCTCTTTAAGCTATCATTTCCAATGAATGATTTACTACACTGATCACAATGGTAGGGTTTTATTCCAGTGTGTATTCTTTTATGTTTCTTTAAGTAAGAACTTGTAGTAAATGATTTACCACACTGATCACAATAGTAGGGTTTTAACCCAGTGTGTATTCTTTTATGTACCTTTAAGTTATAATTTGTACTAAATGATTTACCACATTGATCACAACTATAGGGTTTTAATCCACTGTGAATTCTTTTATGTCTCTTTACGTCCTTTGCTTGAGTAAATGATTTACCACACACATCACAATGATAGGGTTTTATACCACTGTGGATTCTTTTATGGGCATTTAAGTTACTACTTCCAAAAAATGATTTACCACATTGATCACATTGGAAAGGCTTAAAACCACTATATATTCTTTTATGGACGTTTAAGTGACTTGATTGACTGAAAGATTTCCCACAATGATCACAATGAAAGGGTTTTAACCCAGTGTGTATTCTTTTATGAACCTTTAAGTTAAAACTTGTACTAAATGATTTACTACACTGATCACAATAGTAGGGTTTTATTCCAGTGTGTATTCTTTTATGTTTCTTTAAGCAAGAACTTGTACTAAATGATTTACTACACTGATCACAATGGTAGGGTCTTGACCCAATGTGTATTCTTTTGTGTGTGTTTAGATGACATGATTGACTGAACGAAGATTTATCACACTGATCACTATTGTTGGGCTTTAAACCTTTCTGCATTCTTTATCACAAAAGTAGAGTTTGAATGTTGTATGCCTTCTTTTTGTTCTTTTTAAGTGATTTACGATAACAAAATGATCTGATGCATAGGTCACACTTGTACGGCCTTATTTTTATGACTTGAGTTTGTGATGCAAGGTAAAGGTAGCTAAACAAAGGCCAGCTTCATTGAAATTTGTACCACTTTTGTTGATTAATATTCACTTTTTACACCTAAAAGGTAACAAAATTATCACTATTAATCAAAAAAACCATACACTGTATATGAATTAACCATGAAAACAACAGTCTAGTCTTCTAAAAGTTTGTTGATCGTAAATCTTATCTAAAAGAAACAGATTATCATTCCAAACCTCCTACATTAAATTACTTCAGAACGAGATGTATGTAACTTAGTTTAACATTACAACTTTAGCAACTTACATATTGACTTTTAATAGCTAATCATTTAACCGTTATACAATAAAGTAGTATATATGAAATCACTCAAATACCACCTTCGTTCAGCTAAAGTTTCACTCGGTGGTATTTGACCATTCGCTACGCTCATTGTGACTAAGTATGGACTAATAATTGGCTATGTAGAAAGAAATAAAAGAGAAAAATAACATAAATAGCCCTCGGCGGAAATCAAACCCCACATCTTCGGTTTACTACTCCGACGTGTTAACCACTACACCACAAGGACTAACCACCCTGCCAAAGCAGCCGGACCATGTTATGTAGATGGCAACTCTAGGGGTTCCCAGAGCGATATTTTTTTCTATTGGTAAGTTGAACACCGTAATTTTTGGTACGCATATATGGTATTATATGGAGATAAATGAAATAATAATTGGCTATGTAGTTTTAAATATATTTTACAAACATATTAAAAGCATGTATGTAACTATATTATCACAAACATAAACATATACCTCACAAACATTCTGACTCTGAATGACTGACAAGGAGTGCCGGTGACAATTAGAAATATATTGGATTGTTATTATATTCAAACATATTTACCATTAAAGATATATTGGTTTATAGTTATCATACAAAAAGATTTCCATTTGAAGAAATAAAAGGTTTTAGTTATATTAACAATATGCCTAGACTTTGTCTTTCAGAAGCTTGTAAGAAGTAACCAAGTTTTTACAATGAGTGTAAAATAACGTCCCCCCATCCTTTATTGTAAAACTCATGCTGAACTAAATATGATTAATGTCAGAATACCAAAATGTATTGAGCCAGGTTGCAAAAACCTTTCACTTTTCAACCATCCAGATAGAACATCTGGTTTGCTATGTACATCGCATAAGAGTGACGATAAGATTGATGTTATTCATCGAAGGTGTGATGAACAAGATTATCACAATTGATAATCTGACAGGTGAGAATTCTAAGAAAATTCTGAGAAAACACCTATCAAATGCAGTGATCACAAGACTAGTGACATAATTGACGTAAAAAACAAACGCTGGAACGAGCCTGGTTGTCAAACTCAACCTTTTTATAACAAAGCAGGTGAGCAAGTTGGGCTCTGGTGTGCTTTACAGAAAGAGTCGGGTATGATAGATGTGCTCCACAGAACATGTAATGAATCGGATTGTTCAAAACGTGCTAAAGCTGGTTTACCAGGTTTATTACCAATTGAATGTATTAGACATATGACAAAAGGAATTATAAAACTTCCAAGAAAAAATGTAAAACAGAAAAATGTACCGAGATAGCTTGATACGGAAATTAAGGATATTGTTCTAGTTTAAAATGTATTATTCAACCAGATGGTACGTGTGACCTTTGTGGTCAAGTTGCAGCTGTTAAAAACGTTTCCTTGAAAAACAGTCAAGGATCAAACAGCTGTCACAAGATAAAAAAGTTAGGTTATTCAAATATGATTCTATTATTGATTCTGCTTGTAATAAAAACTTCAACATAAGTTGCTAAAGTGTGCAATAAAGAACTATTATTATTATTATTATTATCATTATTAATCGACATGGCATTTCTGTCAAGTTTTGTGAAAGACATTAAAAAGAACTAAATCTTGCCTTTTTAAAACAGTATTTCTGCACATAGCACCTTAGTTTTCAAATCTTCCTTTTCTATTTATTTTAATTTTGTTAAAGTTTTAAGTTTTTCTTTTAGTCATAAGTTGTTATATACATTTTGTTATTTTGTAGTGGCCAGCACAAAAAGGCAATAATTTTACACATTTTATTGCTTTTGGATTTTACAATTTTATGCTACTTTAGAATACTTTTGCATTTTAAAATCTAGAAATAAAAATAAAGCATTTCCACTTATTATTTTTGTGTTCAATAATGGCTGAAACTTATTCAAATTCTACTGCCCATACATGTTTTGATTTCGAGTCAACAGTAAATCACTTTGCTCCAAGAAATACAGGGAAACTTCTCGTGCGGCCTTAAGGAGTCAAAAGGTTAAAAGAATACTTTCCCACATTTTCTATTTCTAAGTAGTTGCCCAATCGGGCAAGTATTTTAGGTTCATTTGCTTTTTTTACTTTTCACTCACAAATAATACTTTCCAGTGGTGAACAGATAAGTCTTAGTGTCGAGCCTTGCTTTTTTAGAATTGAGTTGAGAATGGTTTCAAACATGTATGGATCAACAGAGGAATGTTTTTGCTTGAAAAAACTGACACATTATTTATTATATAGATAAGGAATGAAGAAGATGTGTAATCCTTGCATCACTTAAAAAGCAAGAAGATCAATCAATCAATCAATTAATCATTTACTTGTACCATTATTTACACAATAAGAAATTGTTCATTTTACAGAAAGTGATATTTGATTCTGCATAATAACAAGGTACTACCTCATAAAATAAGAGAAACGTTTATCTACTTATTGATTACGCCATTTTAATGTTGCCTTTTACTACAAAAAATCAAAAGTTAAAAACTGAAAGCTGAGCAAACAAAAATCTCTTGCATAAATTACTATATTTCGGTACAAATATCTCCATTGTTCATGGTCAGTTTAACAATAACTTAGCAATCCTTTTGGCACCAATAGAGTATCTAGAAACTCTACCAAGCTTATTTATTTTGATCTCGATTTGTTTAGCCTTAATTTATCCTCTAATAGTAATATTGAACCAAATCATAAATTTTGTCTGATTTTCATAAAAATTTTCCCAAATTAATTCAACTTAAGGAAATAAATTTTAGCAAGAAAACTTAGATCAAACTCTACAACACACTTGTCAAACATGTAATGACATACTGTATGCCTAAGAAACTTGGAAAATCAATGAGGTTGACAAGAGATTAGATTCATTTTAGTTTCAAGTGATTTTTCAAAGAGTAACTGAATCAACATTGTTGGTGCGAAAAGTTATGTACTGTGATTAAGAAAACTAAGGCGATGGAGATGGCAAGGCCATATGCTGTGAAACAGAAAGCCAAGGCAACATCACTGTGTGACATCTTTAACAAATGATGGAGACCAGAAGGAAGAAGAAAGGTTAGAATGTCAAAAAGAACACGGCAAAGAACAGTGGAGAAGGCGATGAAAATGCAGGCTTGAGGTTGTTGGATGACGTGTGAGTCCTTGCACAAGACAGGTCAGAGTGGAGATTATGTGTGGTGGCCTTATTCTTAAAATAGAGTGAAAACAATCTTGAAGAAGTAGTACCTAATATCAAACTTTTCTATTCTAATTGGACATACCGTAATAACTAGTTGGAGCTTCCACTAAGGAGCAATATGTCTTTCACAGCAGAAAATTATAAATGACTTGATTTCAATATAATGGTTTATATACAATTTATTTTTACCATCTGTGTTCTTGCACTTAGCAACTCAAGATTTTTCATTCTGAACTAAATGTATAGGATTTAAATGAGAGAAAGTTGGAAAAAAACAAAAGAATTCTATTTTTAGATATAGCAACTCAGGAATCTTTCGCCAGGCATTATTTTTTATGTTCCAATTTTTGTAGATGAAATTTACCAAAACCTGTTTCTGAAATAAGAGTCAGTAATTATTTTAAATTTAAATTACTGATTAAAGCAGGATTTATTATCAAGTTGAAAATTGCTTTTGTGAAGCTGTCTGGATCATTGAATTCTCATCTGTAAACACATAATATTATTATACCCATCATAATATATACAATCAAAATAGAGCTTTGGTTTCCTGGCTGGTATAACCCTTATGGTTATTCCTGGCAATCAGTACCTACACATTAGTTATCCAACAAATATTTTTGTGAACAATTCAAATATGAAGTAGATAAAATTCCCTTGTTGTTATTTTTTTTCTTGCTTGATTGTTATAAAACATACAGTATGTCATACGAGAGCTTGAAATGTGTAGTTTATTTCTAAAGATAAGAGACACACATTTTTTTATAAGAACAACATAGTAAGATAAATCTAAGAATGGCATTATTTTTCAATCTCTTTTCTTTTTGTTTCAATATTCTGCTTAACTACAGAATACCCTGCAACTGTCGACAGTTTGTTCCAGCCCATTCGTTGTTCTTTAGAAATAAATAAATAAGAAAGAATGTTGGGAGTAACTAAAAAATATCGACTATTACTTCGTGTAGAAGACACAGAATTTAAAAAGGTTTGTGATTGGCCGAAATAAGGTTGTGGTAAGCTTACATTTCTTTTGATTGGTTCAAATATCTGTGTCCTCTACACGAAATAAAAGCCGATATTCTTTAGTTACTCCCAATATTCTTTATTATTTCAAACCGTTCAAAAACAATAAGCTCAAATCAAATTCAATGTTTTTTTTGTAAGACTGCTTCTCAAAAGCAAGTCAGATAATGAGCGGAGGCAGAAATGCATCCTGCTTTTCTCGAAAACTCGGCAAAAATAATCAAAAAAATACTACTGATAAAAGAAAACATAATTTATTTCGAAAACAGCTTGACGAAAAATCATCAATAAGATGAGTTATGGTAATGAATGACGTAGTGGCGAAGTGACCAATTCACGACTGACGAATAACTAAAATAAAATCTACCACGTTTTCTAAACCTACTATTCACTACTAACATTAACAAGCCACTTGCGCAGGCTTTGAACCGCGGCCGTTTCCGCCCAGTATTAGAGAAATCTACTACTAAGGGTGTATTTATTCTAAGTTCTAAGGAGCCAGCGAACCGCTTAATTATGTGTACGAGTATTCACCACTAAAAAGCCACGAAGTTAGCGAGCCGCTTCAGTTATTTGTCTATCTTTATCTCTAAAATTGTCCACCATTGCCATTGGCGATCACCAGTAACGAGCCATGGAACCTCATGATCATCAATAAAAATTATGGAAAAAAACAAGAGAATAAAAATATCGCCCTGTGAACTCCTATAGTTACCATCTACTAAGATTGTCCGGCTACGTTACCAGCGTGGTTGGTCCTTGTAGTGTAGTGGTTAACACGTCGAACTAGTAAACCGAAGATGTGAGGTTCCATTCCCGCCAAGGGCTAATATATGTTACTTTTCTCTTATTTCATTCTAATATATCTACACACCGAACGCATTCCTACTACATTTATCTCATCAATAAATGGCCCTGGATTCTATAGTTACTCCTAACTACTTTTAACAGAAACAGAAAATGTTGTATTTGTTATTTACCTTTTCAAAGAACTCTTGAACCTCACTCGTTTCTAAGAATTGGCTTTTGCAACTACCAAAACGACGCGTAGAGATTTTGGCTCAACACAAAAGATTTGCTTTCAACAGGCAACCCAGTAGATTCTTGTTGCTTCTCTCAAGCAATCTCGTTCCCATAGCCACGATCCTTGTGGTCAGCGCAACTCTCAATTCGTGACCACACGGATCATATGATAAATACCAAATTTGAAAGAATTCCGAGTACTTAAAGTTGTGACTTTTTTTTATCAAAATCTGGTCCACATAATTTTTAACTTGGTAAAAAATATGAAAGACGGTTAGTTGCATTTGTTATTAAAATTAAAGTTGTTAAAGTTTAGGGTTACTGAACATTTATACCCCTTTCAGTCCCATTTGTTCTGTTAAATTCTCCCAACTTGAGTTTATACTTTTCAGTGAAAATGTTTAAGATAATTTTGATTTTTATCAAGTAAATGTTTGCTTTGTTTGATCAATCTTCATTATCTCATTACATTACCAAAATATTTTATATAAGTTATGTAAGGAGAAGTTGAATTCTTATAACTACTGGGACTGAAAGAGTTTAAAATATTACCACCAAGTTTCAATGAAGGTCAATCCAAATGTTTTAGCAGAATACGTAAGAAAATGAGTGTTATAAACATGCGAGCCATAGTACAAATGTTAAGAATTTGAGAAGATCCAAAGTTTCCATGTTCGCGGCACTCGCCTACCATCCATAACTGTTGGCCGAAACTTGAATATGCTCCAGAGGTCTGGGACCCACACAACTTATGTGATGTTAAGAAATTAGAAAATGTACAGAGAACTGCCGCACGTTTCTTTAAAGGGGACTATAACTATAAATCTAGTGTAACTGCCATGTTGAAAGATCTAGAATGGGAACCCCTTGCTTTTCGCCGAAAACAAGCCCATCTAACGACAATGTATAAAATAACTAATGATATTATACATATAGATAAATCTAAATATTTAATTCCGCCTACAGAAACCCGTACACGTTTTAATGTTTCTTCATATTTCGTCCATAGTTAGCTTATGGTATGGTAAGAAACGTGGGGGTAATTTTTCTTTTGATTATTATTTTAAAATCCATAAAATAACTATTTTTTGTCACCATCACGCAAACAGCAAAAATTCGCCTTTAAAGAGGTTTTTTTGCATGTAAGAGATTCTTTCATTTGAATAAACAGATGACTGAGAAAATCTTTCTCCGTATGTCGCTGAGGCTGCATGAGGAAAGACACAGGAAAAGCAAAACAGCCAAAGCAAAGTTTCCATTTAACTAATACTACAGATTATCAGACCCTGAGTGCAACATAATTTTTACTAAGAGAGATATTTCTTCAGATGTGTTACAACACACCCAATCATTATCCGCCTTGCATACTCTCCTTCGCAGCCACTACCTTAGTCGTCACGCAAGGCTTTTCTCCTCAAGAGACTAAGGTAAACAATAATCTCACGGTGCATTTCATGCCTTGGCTTAAGGTCAGCCTTATTTATTTAATATTGAATTGACGATAACATCTCATAACGACGCACATATTCCTTGGATTTGTACCAACGCGTTCAACTCTCAAACGTGTCTGGAACGAGGGACGGAAGCGAGCATGTCTGGAGAAACAAATTATCGAGATATTGCAGAAAGGCAGGGAAATGTTGAGGATTCTGACCAAAAAGAATCACAGAAAGATAACTTCTCCGGACCTACGGAAGAAAGTGATCATTCCTCAAATGGCGGTACTGAAATCAAGAGTGTCTCTTTTAAGAGGGAAATCGGAATTATGGGTGGCGTTTCCATTATAGCTGGGTCAATGATTGGCTCGGGAATATTTGCTTCTCCACGTTGGGTAATGATTAACAGTGGTTCCGTGGGTCTAACTATCACCGTTTGGGCCTTGTGTGGACTAATAAGTATGTTTGGATCTTTGGCATACGCTGAGCTTGGTACAGCGATACAGAAATCAGGTAACGAGGGCATTTTACTCATGTTACGTAGAGTTGCGCACGCAAAAATGTTTGGAGCTAACTTAAGTATATACCTTGTGTTTGACATGCAAAATAATGATTTTGTTTGTTGGCATTAGCTTAAACTCGAATTAAAAAACAACATGCAATAATAAAAAAATATTAAAATAGAAGACAGTAATTATGATAACTTGCATACTTATTTGTAAAGGTCGCAGGTTAAGTTTTCGGTTCATGGATTAATATCTAAGCTAAAACGTCAAATATTTCTTTTCTTTTAGGGTAAAAATGAAGTTTACATTTCGAAAGTTAGACCTTCGTCAGAGCAATTGTATATTTTTACATAAGGTGCAGTGGTGACTTCACTTTTTAACCAAAATATTGTTAACTATTGCATTATTCAAAGTTCTCTAACTTTCCATTTCTACTTTCACCAATCTTCGGTAGCTGATCGCAACCCAATGTTTGATTTTACTAAATGAAACTTGAAGAAACAACAACAACAGCGTAATAAAATAACAATAAATGTAACTACTTAAAACAATAAAAACAATAGTAATAATGATAACAATTCATACTAGTAGTAAAATAGTAATTGGGATGGAATTTAGCTAGTAAAAATGACTTGACATTTAACAACTATTCCCCTTAGGGGAGGTGCATGGGAAGCGTCAACGTATCCTGATTTAGCGCTTGTCACCGACCCTGAGCTCGCAATCGAGGGGGGGATAGCTGTTTTAGTATTTACCAACAATTTTGCCAGAAAAATGTAAAGAAACGATACCTCTTGAATTTCAAGCCGCGCGCTTCCTGTCATTTGACCTCTGGTTTAAAATTAGCCAATAGTCTTAAGGTTGTAATTATGTTACTTAAAATATTTCATTTCATTGTATATCAAGGTGTCAATAACCACTACTAATGTTATCGTTTGTGTAACTGATTCACAGGTGGTGAATACACCTACTTACTTGAAGCATTCGGCCCCATCCCCGCCTTCATGTATGCTTGGACTAGCATTACAATAATCAAGCCTTCCTCTTTTGCTATCATTTTACTGGCTTTTGCTGCCTACGTCATAGAGCCGTTTTTTCCCGGATGTGGCGACCGCGAGGATCTGGTACCTTTGCTTAAGCTTCTTGCCGCTGCAGCTATTGGTGAGTTTTGATTTCAACGTTTTGCTTTTCTCTTAAAATTTTATTATAATCTTAAATAGAAGATTGCTTTTTGAAATATATATATTTACTTTTATTATTTGTTGTTTTAGCCTCTTGGTGTAAACGAGAAACACCCAAACATAAAGAGAAAAAATACTATATTGAGCCTGCGATTTAGTTGCCCATCCTTCTATAGCCAGGCGCTATAAATAATGTTGGATCTTGGCGTGAAATTCAAATTTGCAGAGTCAGGAAAACCAGGAGGGAATAGTTGTAGAATACCCCGTCCATGTTGTAAATATAAAATAGCGGTGTGATCTATAGTTGTAATCAAATTGACTCAGCCATCTTGTTAGAATTAGTGCTTCCGTTAATGTGAATATAAATTCTCATACATTGCCATATTTTGAAGTGTATGAATTTCTGTGTTAGAGGCGTTTAAAAGGGTCTATATTCATTCGATTCATGACCATTCATTTTCTAACAGAGAGGCTTCAGAATAAAATCTAATAGAGTATGAACGTGTTAGTGTTGTACATTTTCAATCTCGATTGCTTGGATGATCTTAACATATCCCATAGGTTGAAAAACTTTCGCTTTTGTGACGTCACATTTCGTCAATTTATTCTAGTACCACTCTACTTTTACATTTCTTTTTTTTTCTTCTTTTTGATCTCTATTTCTTTGACTGCGCAACACCACGCAAAATCTGCCGTTGTTGTCATGAGCTTATAAAATCTATTGGTTTTTGCAAAACTGTCAGCTTGTGTTGTAGATGCAAAGGGACTGGGAACAAACAGAAAGAATCTGTTCGGAAACATTATTTTCTAATTATTAGAATTGTTTATGTTTTTTAAAGTTTTTTTATTTTTTCCTAAATGTTTTTACGTTTGGCATTAATAATTTATAAAAAAAGTCTTATATTAGCTGGCTCCATTGCCGCGTCCGCCATTGTTTTTGGAATATTTGAAATTTGATTTTGCTAATTGTCTAATATTTGCTCTATTATTCCTTTAGTAGCTTAGTCATTCAGAATACGAGATTTGCAGCCACTATCGAGGAACGCAGCAAATGAGAAAGTAGGACTTATAATCCCTAATATCTGACGAATTTCGTAGTACCTAAATTAAGAAAACGATTAAGTTACTTTTTAGGAACAATACTCAATAGCCTTATTACATCTTTGCACTGATTTTCTATATTTATAAATACAATATAGTCTTTATAATGATTATTATTATTTGTTGCAATAGTCCACTGTTATTGTTAAATCATTACACTTTAAATTCATTGAATGCATGATGAACAAATCGAATTTCTTTTCCAGAATTCAGCTCCAGTTTCTCAATAAGAATAAGTGAAACCGCTGTCCAATAAACAATTTGTATAATATCTCATCATTCTATAAATAACTTCCAAGTCTCTCGTGCTTTAGGAATTATAGTGTTTGTCAACTGCGCGAGCGTGAGATGGGCTACAAATATGCAAGTTGCCTTCACAGTTGCAAAGATACTGGCATTAGTGATTATCATCGTAACTGGAATCGTACGACTGGCTCAAGGTATGGCACGTCATTGCTTTTTGGTATTATAAGGCCAGAAAAACATGCACGCCTTTCATGAGTTGACATAAGCACGCTTCCCTGTATAATGTGCTTACTTGTCAAAAACAGTCTTAATTAATCTGATTGTACTTTAATTATATAAAGTTGAATTTATTTGACAGAGTAAGCCCGTATATTACAATAGCGATGCTGTATAATTTGCTTACTACGTACGGAACATCTTCCGAAGGATGAGTTGATTTGGCTCATAGTTAAATAATGCAATAATTTAATAATATTTTCGCTATTTCAGGTCACACATCAAGCTTCCAAAACTCATTTAAAGGAACAACTACGAACATTGCTGCCGTAGGGTTTGCGTTTTACAATGGACTTTGGGCATATGCTGGGTGGTAAGTTAATCATTATATTTGCAACACCCTCCCACACGAAACAACCTCACATCATCCCTCATCAAAACGCACTGTGATTGCCAACGACCCAGCCGATGGAAGACACGAGACTAGCGAAGCGGCAACCAATCTGGAATGATTTAGACAGATTAAGTAATGTAAGATTTTATGAAGTAATGCCATTATGTCCTTTTGTCTTCAAATGGACCAATCACGGTGTGTTAACTTTGTGACGTCAATACAGCATGGCGAACTAAGTGCGGCTATGTAATTTGATTCATTTCATTAATATCTTGTTGCTTATATTCACTAAGTCCCGCGAGGATATAACACAATAGCAGATGGTGGTCAAATAATGAGATTCAAACTAGATTCTAATGAGATTCCTTTGTATAACTGACCACCATTTGCACTGAACTGGAACCTTTAATATGAATGCAACCAATTGCCAACGAGCAAGGCGAGCGAAGACACGAACCTGGCAAGGCTGCAGGATCATAGAGCCGATGCAGGTGTAGACTACAGCGAAAAATATGTCACTTTTGATGTAAGATAATGTAACAAAAGATTTTGTGTGGCCAACCACAAAACGAATTGGATGTAAGGTAATGTAACAATAGATTCTATGTGAGCCAATCACAGCAGAAAATATTTTTAATGCATGGTCAAACAGCGGCTTATTCATTTCATCAATGACATTTTATCTGACAAGTGTCAGAACTGATGAAAATTGTTGTAAAAGAAAAAGGTTTTAATATGCAAAATAAAATATTACAAGAAAATTATTTATGTTCGAGTGGTTTTCACACTTAAAGTGCGCGTTTCTTTTCAAAGAGTAAAACGAGATCGCCAGTTTTCAGTCCTTGTACAGCTCAGTTTTATAAGAAATATTACACAAACAGCGGTGACGAACATTATTTAAAGTATACGCATAATCTATCTTTTACTTGACATTTCATAAAAGTGGGATTATTTTTAATCTTGGCAAGAGGGCGATCTGACTATCACTGTAAAATGAAAGAGACATGGAGCAGTTACAGAATACCCGTCCACTATTGTTCTAAATTTAACTGCGCAGAATAAATTTCAGAGAATGGCAGGGTATTCTGTAGTTTAGTCTGCCGTTTTAAAAAGAGAAACATTTCAATGTGCAAAACAAACTGTTACGATAAACGTTGGCATTTTCGAAAGGTTTTCGCACAAAAACACATGCTGAGATATTTCAGTTTATGTTAGTTTCGAATATAGCAAAAAGAGCAGCAATTTTCAGGTTTGAGTTCAGAGCTGAGTTCTGTATTCCTGTTGCTTTTGTTTTGCTCGTTGGCACATGAGAACTATTATTAGTATAAAACATACTGATACTACACCGCGCTACTCTACCAATCTATACCAGATATACCACTTCATGAACATCACTAATCACATTATGACATACTCATACTATACCACACCACAAGCTACACAACCAATAACCATGCTTATTATATATATAGCGAGAATTTCAGGTAATAAACGTTGCAAATAGAATTCTGTATTTCCTATATTTCACATGTGA
>JAOTRI020102369.1:0-14013 GCA_028564885.2 Zoanthus sanctaehelenae
AATCCAGTTTTGATCCGGTTTTATCCCCGTAAATGAGGGTGGCAGGATTTACCCCACTCTGCCAGCAATCTCTCCCACTCCCACTCTCCATTGCTTAATTATAGCAATTTGAAGTGGTAGTAGTAGAAGTAGTAGTAGTAGTAGAAGTACAGTAGTAGTAGTAGTAATAGTAGTAGTAGTAGTAGTAGTAGTAGTAGTAGTAGTAGTAATAGTAGTTGTAGTAGTAGTAGTAGTAGTAGTAGTAGTAGTAGTAGAAGTTGTAGTAGTACAAGAAGTAGTAGTAGTAGTAGTAGTCATGTAGTATACATAGTAGAACTGTAGTAGTACTTTTTGTTGTAAAGTTGTTGTAAAGTTGCATATTTGTCCAATAATTGACTACATGTATACACTGTTCTCAATTGCATGTATTATTTAATTATCAGTGACTTTTGGCATGACAGACTCAACCATGTATTACTACACCAAAGTTATGAGAGGTGAGATTTTAAATAATTTTTATGTTCACTAATAAACATTCAGTGATGAATAGAATTTGCCAGTGATTTATTGTGTAATGCAAGATTTGCTATCAATGATGGATATTTTCTTACTTCTCTTTACCGCTAAATGTTTTTGATTCATGTTTAGGTTTATTCTTATTAATCCTATTAGATCTGTTTGTGGATTCAAGCATGTCAAACAGGAACACCTTCAAGGAAATCACAACAATGAATGAGTTTTGGATGGTAGGTGTTTGAAAGATAATAGACAAATGATGATTGGTGTATGGTTTCTGTCTAAGATCCAAAATGCTATCATGTACCCTCACTCTCTCATTTCTCTCTATTATGTCATTACCATAATATATCAGCCATGCACTCATAATTATATAAACTTCTTTCAAGGTCTATATAACAGAATAAACTCTAATCATTTCTGTTATGAATCGTTAGTTTGTATTAATGCAAGCAGTGTGCATAACTAAGAACCTGTTTAATTACAGTATAAGTTTATTTGTAAAAAATGTTAAAAAGTTAAAAACCATTAAAAAATTTTAAAATTCCTAAATGTTTGAATTGATACACTAGTCCTTCTTCAGGGAATCGTTAGTTTTGTTAAGAAACAGCTACATCATGCAGTGTTTGGTTTCATCTTTTTGAATGAAACCTTAGTTTGTTAAACATTTTGTCATTTAGAGGCTTTAAACTTTGTAAGTATCTAAACTTAAATTTTACAATTCATGTGATAAAAAAATTATTATTTACATACCTTTTGTATGGTACCAACTTGTTGTTATCTAGACTAGAGTTGAGTCCTAATTTCTTAATAATGGTTTGGTCCTTATTAGGATAAATGGGTGGGGGAAACTCGATTAGTTTTTGGGTGGGAGTAGGCTGCCCTATGCTCAAGACCCTCAGATCGGGGTCGATACCCCACCCCAGGCCTTTAAGTCAAACACCATACCCTACCCCTAAGTAAACATGCATTAAAATCTACCTAACTGAACTATTCCCAATAGCATGTTTGTACAAGTGGCATCGCATTTATGCTTGTCGTTTAGTTAATGAATGAATAGCTAGATATCACAGCTCTCAACACCAAAACTGAGTCCTTTCCCAGAAAATTAAATACCCAAGACCTCCAGCAAAATACTTACATATAATTATGATACTTGATCCCAGACTCTAGACCTCGTAAAACCGTTCCCTATACTACAGTATATATACAATACATACCTATATACCTTTTGTGGGCAGTACCCACGGGCAAATAACCAGATATATTTACAACCCTAAACCTTTTTTGTCAACAGTATGCCGATGGACCTTTGTCTGATGGGTTGTATTGGGAACAGTATTATAACAATCAGAATGTGTCTGAAGATGATATGGGTTTCATTTATTTTGAAAACAAGATCCTTGGCCGTCCCCGCCTGAGACAATTGCGAGTTCTAAATGACTCTTGCACGTACGTTTTGAAGCAATTTGTAATATATAATTTGATTAAATTTGTTCTTGTTGCTCTATCTTGTTTTAATTGTAAATTCTTTAATGTAGACGATTGTAGAAGAAGCAGATGTATAAAAACATTTGAGAAACAGGACATCATTTTTTATCTTTAAAGACATATCTTAATCAAGCTTCAATCATTTTCAATTGCAATTAGAGATAACGATAATATGCTAGTAATTTGTATATTTAGAAGTATCAGTTACTATAGGTAAAATGATAAAAATATGTTGTAGTTATTGCCGCAGTTCAAAAGGTGCTGTTGCAAATAGTACAATAAATGTTATTGTTTAGCTAATACCGCCGGTGTAATAGAATAACGAGATGTTAACAAGGTACTCAATTAGTGTAGCACTTGGCGTTATACAGTGTATGGAAGAAAACGATAGGTATGGAGTGAGGAATATGAATTCATTTTTTTCTGACTCCAGAGTGGCTACAATTCTTGCTAAAGTTAATGTTTGTAATACCATATTTTGAATTATAATGGTTGTTGCTAAAGTGCTGCCTGCCTGTGTGGCATTGTGGTATGGCTATAAGCTAATAACACTTTGTTAATTGAAACCCATTTCATAGTTATCACTGGTTAAGGTTGGTGGTGTTATATCGGAGTGAGACATGGTGCTTGAGGGAGAATGAGATGGGATTTTGAAAAGGTTTGAGAGAGCGATGGCGAGAACAATGTCTGGTGCAAAAGTGATGGGTATGTTTTCAGAAAAATGTTAGAGATTGAAGTGAAGGGAAAGAGGAAGTGAGGATGACGAAGAAACATATGAAAAATACAAGTGGAGAAGGAGAATAAGTGTTGGTTTGAAGAAGGAGTATGCAATCAATCAAGTGAAATGGAGAGAGGGAGTTGGAGAGATTGCTGCCAGAGTGGGGTGAATCCAGCCATCCTCGTTTATGTGGATAAACCCAAATCATGATTGAAATTGATTGAACAGAGAACTCCCTTTCAATGAGAGGGTACCCCCATATTATGTTGAGAAGTAGATATTCCATAAATTTTCTTCCAAATAGCTTCATAGCCTGGTCCGAGTTTGGAATAGACCATTTTACAGAAAGGTAACCAAGCTTCTACATGAAACTAAGTCTTAGGGTGGCCTGATACAGTTAGAAGTGGAAATTCTTTGTTACTGCGTCAGGTCACCCTAAGGCTCAGTTTCATGTAGAAGCTTAATTTGGTTACCTTTCAGGAACTGTAGAATGGTCTATTGTTGGACGTATGACACTACTAGGAGTCGTGAGAAGCTTTGTATGTTTGTGTGTGATGTGGCTTTGGTGTTAATCACCATTATGGATAAAGCATATGTGTTAGTTAGCCACCAGTACGCACATGTTATCTAGTATATTAATTATAAATGTCATTTTTTTATTGTACTTTTATTGCTTTTACAGTGTTCATAAGGACTTCAGAAGTGTTATTAAAGAATGCTATGCTCCTTATGCCACAAACATTGAAGATATAACACCTTTTGGAAAAATGAATGGCTCAGCGTTAGTATTTTCATATTTTCCTCAAAAGTTTTGAATCTACATGTAAAGTAAATCAAATCCTGTATATCTAAAACAATAAAATACACACACAACATGTTGTGATACATTATTTTGACTTTTCTCACTAGAAAATATTCATCTAAAATGGTTTAACATTGGTAGTCATAGACAGACAATAACTTTACGTTCTTTTGTTGTTTTTCGTTGATCTTTTTAACAGTTTCCACGTTTTTTTAACAACAAAATATTGGTTTTTAAACATTGTAGATCAAAAAGAAAAAATACAGGAAAGGCATAAATTGGAAACACTAAATGATCCATTAATAACCAAACATTTTTTATCTATAAAATTATGTAGAATTTACAATAATATAGTAAATGAACGTTCGCCTTAGTTTTCATATTAACATTGCAAGAGTGTAACTGAATGTTCATGTTTTTTAGATGGACGTACAAGAGCGAGAGTGACCTTGAAGGTCGAAGCTACTGGGGCAGAATCACAACTTATTCTGGTGGCGGTTTTACACAGCTCCTGGCACCAAGAAAAGCTCAGACCAAAGACATATTTAGTGAGTTAAAGGTATGGTTTGGTAAATGTAAAACTAATTTTACATGTAATTAATCGTTTCGTGTTTCGGGCGAAAGCTTCTAGTAATATGTTGTACAGCGCAATATTCACTTTACTACTAGTAAATAATACTTATGAGTCCGTGACTTTAGCTATACAGAATACACATTCTGATTGGCTCGTTATCTCAGACTAATGGACAATGTCCACCACCTGGAAGGTAGAAACTTTCTCTCTGAGCTCGGCGAGCTATGGCAGATGTCGTCTCGCAATGTGCAACAATAGCAAATGCAGAAATCTTGGTAACTCTACAGAAAACTATATTACGAAAAAGTAACGAAAAAGCGACAAAGTTTGGTCTCAAAGTTACACAATACAAAACGACAATTTGTTATGCAGAAAAATTGTTACTAATAAACTGTGGTGAAAATTTCTAATGAAATCTTTTAAAAAGGAACAACATAGTAAGTTTTTTAGGATTCTTTGGTCCGTTGTTTTCAAGTTTCAAACCATTTTCATCCTTGTTATCCGTAGCAACAATGATAGGAAACAGAATAAACGTTTTAATATAGTTTTAGATAACAAACGCAGGCCATTATTAGGGTGTAGCTCTTTTGATGTCACCAAAATACTGCTTGTGAGGTACTTTGAGATGATAATGTGCATAATTTTTATATACTGTACAATATATATTTATAACTGATATATAGTTTGTATATTTACAGTGATGGTGCACATGTACTATAATGGCTTTATGTTTCAAAATATTATTTTTTCAGCAAAATCTATGGCTAGATCGGGGAACTCGAGCAGTCTTCATTGACTTCACGGTCTATAACGCTAACATCAACTTGTTCTGCATCGTAAGGTAAGAAAGAGGAAATATTTAGTATTTTAAAAGAGTTAAAGCTTTTTTCGTTTTTCTAGGCACACAGCACATTGCATCCATTACGGGGGGGATATAGCTGTGGCAATACTTTGTGATGCTACTGATTCAAGGCTTCAGGCTTGGTCATGTTTAACATGTTTTATAGTATATTTTATGGATGAGTATAAATTATAATCTTTCTAACAATCGTGAAACTCATGAAATAACGTGACTTTTGGTCGTTGGCTTGTTTAGCGGTGTCCTAGAGTGTCCCAGACAAAATTACCTGTAATGTATGGAAAACCTTTTACAATTTAGAAGTAACAAATGTCCAGCTTTTTGCCATTACCTCGCATTTGTCTTTCTAAGCAAAATCGTTTGTTGCACTTGGTAAAAAGTAGGTTAAGTTCATGTACCAAGTTCTTTTAAGACCTGAATGGAGACTAGACTACATTTTCATATGCATCTTTTGATGTCAACGTATTTATATTATATTGTCCGTATTGCTTCTAAACGCAACAACTTCTTTTACCAGGCTTCTTTTTGAATACCCGGCAACTGGGGGTTGCATACCATCATACAATTTCCGCACTTTGAAACTCATCCGCTATGTGACTACTATGGATTACTTTGTGATGGGTTGCGAGGGGATCTTCGTTCTTTTCATAATCTACTACACAATCGAGGAGTGCATTGAGATAAAGAAGCACAAGCTCAAGTATTTGAAGAGTTTCTGGAACATTTTGGACCTTCTCGTAATTATCTTAGGCTATGTCTGTATCCTGTTTAACCTGTATCGCTCCGTAGTTGTCGACAAGCTCCTGACGAATATTTTGCAAGACCCGACTCAGTATGCCAACTTTGATTCACTTGGATTCTGGCAAACTCAGTTTAATAATATTGTTGCCATTGCTGTGTTCTTTGCCTGGATCAAGGTGAGTGTTATGCCACCATTTGTTTTTAAAGGTACGAAAAGTAAAAAATTGAATTCCTGGATTAAGGTTGGAGAACTTCTTTATGACAGAAATTAGCGTATCAGAAGTACTCACGAATCGACTTTCAAAAGAACTTGTTTGAAACGCTGTGGTAGTGCTCATGTCAACGGCAGCAGCTTAACGAATAATTTGTTTACCTAATCCAGTCTTCTCACTGACAAACCTCGCACTGCACTGAAACCATTTGCTCTGTGGGGTTTTGGTTGCCAATTGTGTATACTCCTTTTACGTTATTTAATCTAAAAAACTATACTCCTTTTACGTTATTTAATCTAAACTAACATAGTTGAAATAGGATTTCCTCGTCAATCTTAGAAGATGTTAGCTCTACTGAAGTTAGGAAGATGTTTCTCTTTTAGGTTTTCAAATACATCAGTTTTAATAAGACGATGACGCAGCTGTCCTCCACTTTGTCCAAGGTTTGTATTACTGGCAATGTTCTTGTTAAATAATATACAGTAGTACAATGAACTGTCGTAGTGTTCAATTATATGTTTTCATATAGTCATCGATGCAACAATTAATTACTTCTATGAATTATGAATTCTATACTTTTGATAAAATATTTTTTAGCATTTGCTAATAAATGAAGTTTACGTGCCATTTATCATTTTGCCGCAACAGAAATCAGCCTTGCATTGAGCTAAGAGTTTATACCATTTGTCATTGTCATTATTGCTATCAACATCATCATTAACGTAATCTCTGTTAACATCAACATTATCATCCTAAACATATCCTTTTTTAGTATAACCAGTATTAGCGTAAACATCATCTCCGCAAATATCATCATCATTTTAAATATTATTCCAATTATCATAAACATCATCCCCATTAACATCAACATCAAGTCATTCTCATTGCCGTCAACTTCATCCTCGTTACGGTCAACCGATCATCCTCATTACCATCAACATCCTCATTACCGACAACATCCCCGTTCATCATTATCAACCCATTTAACCTCAGCATTAGTAATATCATTCCTATAAACACCAACAAAATACAATAACCATGATTATCATCAGTGTCACCATTATCACTATCAGTATCACTTCCGCCATCCGTGTTATCATCCTCGTCATCATCATCAAAAGCATCCGTTATCGTTATCATTATATTGTCAAATTGTTAACAGTTTGTATCTTCTTTGACTAAATTACAATCGTGCAAATATTGATTGACATTTTGTGTGTTAAATTTTTCTTGTAACTGTTCTAATTTGCGAATATCATTCTGTTTTGTGTTACAGTGCGCCAAAGATGTAGCAGGATTCGCCGTCATGTTTTTCATTATTTTCTTTGCCTACGCTCAGCTTGGTTACTTGATCTTTGGAACGCAAGTTCGAGACTTCAGCACGTTCCAGAATAGCATGTAAGTTATCCATGACTTTAAAGCATTTGGGGCTTTTTGTTCTTTAATTATAAACACTTTACTTGTCAAAATATAGCCAAGAATTACAGTTTGAATTCATGTAATTATAGCTTTTAGTTTGTATCGACCGTAAGCAGACTGGATGTTTTTCATAGAAAGCTTAAAGTGACTACATTCTTTATTATCAACGTTACATTGTTCCTAAGAGTAAATGTACTGTATCCGTGTTTGTTAACCACGAGTCGGTTTGATTAGTTTGGTAACATTGACAACTTATTGCTGTGATTAAAGCAAATTTTACAGATTTCTCTACGTGTTGTAATTTAAGATTTATTATCTTTCAGCTTTACTTTGTTCCGTATTATTCTTGGAGACTTCGATTTCCACCAGATTGAAAACGCCAATCGAGTGTTGGGTCCAATATTCTTCATCACTTATGTGTTCTTTGTATTCTTCGTGCTTCTCAACATGTTCCTGGCCATTATTAACGATACGTACGCCGAGGTGAAATCAGATATGGCATCGCAACGTAGCGAGTTTGAAATCACTGACTATCTTAAGAAGGTAGGTTTTTCATTTTACCTTAATGTGTAGTCTTTTTCCGATAGCCATGAATGTGAGCGAGGTAAATGGTCTTGAGGCAATGCAGCCAGACAATGTTTGTTTCAATTGTGCACGTTAATAAACACTTTTACAATTACTTATTTAATAGTCTTCTGAAGGAATCCGAACGTGGTTGAATATACATACTATTCGCTAGGGCTGGTCTAGCCTGGTTTCTATATAACCGTAACCACCGCAGTGGCGGATACAGGGGGGTGAGTTGGGTGAATTTTCACCCCCCCCCTTTTTTTTTTCTTCAATTTTCTGGTACATTTTTTGTACTTGCCACACTTCTCCTAGAGTCAAAGGTAAATTCTTTGTATTCTTAACCCCCCTTCTAGAATTTCTGGATCCGCCACTGCACCGCAGAAAATTACGCAGATCATGCTCCGCTTGTCTCTGCAGCTCAGTACTGTAAAGTTTTATGGAAACTTATTGTTCAGTCGCACTTTGTAATAATCGTGACACTTTTTAATACCTATCACACTTTGTAATAATTCTTGTCGCACTTTGTAATAAAAAAGCTGTCACAGTTTGTAATAGGTTATTACAAATCCGGCTAAACATTTTATTACAAATTCGGTTTATAGTTGTTTTATCATATATCCGGTTGATTTTAAGAACAAATCCTATTGATATTACATATCTGGTGTATTTTTATTATTAATATCATACCTACATAAAATACTCGATTCTGATTGGCTGAAGAGCACGGAATCATTTCTTAATTCATGCATTAATTAATACTACATGTCCAATTAATTAATTGCACTGATTTATCCCAGAGGTCTTTGCGGCGAGTGTACTTTTTCCAGCGAGAAGTGATTTTCATTGTAAAGAATCAAGTATTTTATGTATATATTAAAAAGAAATACCAACTTTGTTAATTCTCGAAGAATGAATGAAAAATACTGCTTGTAGTTGACAAAAGTGAGCTAGCTACTAAAATATTAGGTTTGGATGTATATAATTCAGTTATTTGTTAACCATTTGGCAGGCATTATTCTTATCATTTGCTATAAAAGTTAAAAATAACAATCTTTCTTGCACTTTCTGCAAAAAAGACATTGAAACAGAGTAATACATATTTTTTGGACGTATAGAAAATGTACAAGATTTCTAGATGTCTTTTGAAAAGTGGCATCAACCAAGACATCTTTTTCCAAGAACAAATCAAATGGTACAGACAAGGTTGATGCAGTAGAACTACTGAATTCGAAATCAGAAATCATTTCTCTGGCTTGGTTTTTGCAAATTAGCAGCAAGATGCTACACACTTAAGAACAAGCTGCAAGAAAAAAATACCTGGCGAAGCAAATAGTGTTTAAAAACAGTAATTACGTGGTGAAATTCTGAAACTAAAGTTGTTTTAAAAAAATATTCCATCTAGCTCCCAAAATAATAGCCGTTCTTTTGACAATAATGTATGTATATGATCATAATATTTACAAAATTATCAAGCCTGCGGGAGACACATTTTTCTCGTTTAACTGCAGGGTTACCAGAAAATGCTGGATAAATTGTCGTTCAAACGCGAGAAAATTATCGACATTCAAAAAGCGTTGAAATCAGCAGACGTCAACCAAGACAACAAGCTTGACTTTGAAGAGCTGCGGGCTGACCTTAAATTGTAAGTGTAATCTGATAAAAAAAAACTGTTATTAACTTCTTCTGTTATAAGACCAAGCATCACGTCTGGGGCTTTGATTTCCTTTCCTGGATTCACTCACGGCTTTTTCTTGATGTTTGCCTACTGTATAATAATTGAGACTGAAGTTCTCACGAAACTATACTCCAGGTTGATACATTTTTTTAATAGTTATATCTTTTGTAGTTTTGCAATGATCTAATCCTTGTAGAGCTGAATGTGCTTAGAATATTGTTTAATAGCAATATTTCTTTGAGCACAGGTAATAGACATGACGCTTAGATTTGTCTGGAAACAATTTTAAACTAACTTCAAATCCGTTTCATTAGTTATACTACTAGACTATCGTTTCGTTTTAAATAATTCTTTGCTATTGCACAAAGAAACAAAAACTGTCTTCATTATATTGATCACTGATTTTTTCACTATAATTGTATTTGATTTTGTGGTCAGTTTCTTTATTGTATGTTTGGAAGTGTTTATATTTACAATCTTCTTTCAGTAAGAACCTTCTTTATATTATTTAAGAACATAAGGCTGAAAATCGCAAAAATTCAAAGAACAAGTTAAAAACATGCTGAGGCTGAGAAAAGCTGAAAAACATTTATTTATGATGAAATAATTCATACAGTGTTATTGAAAAATTTGCAATTGCTTAGGCTTCTTGACTAAAGTTTGCAGGTAACAATTTTACATCACAGGGTTTTCATTTACCAAATTCGATACAGTACAAAATACATGTACAAATCAATGTACAAACAGAAAAGTACCATATATGGTAAATATATTATTATTTGTCTAAAATCAGTAAAGATGCTTTAAGAACACCGATACACCGAACATATTTAAGAACGTTCAGCCTCAGTCGAAAAATTCGAGGTTACAAAAAAAAAGAGTGATTGTATATCATCAATGCGCGCCAGCAAGTTTGTGCTATCTATACTTGAGTTTATCTGTAGAGCAACAATCCTCAAGAGCAACACTCCTCAAGAGCAACACTCCTCGAGCATCGCGTTTTTCATTTCTTATGTTTTCTTTATACTGTAGTCGGGGCCACGCTGATGCTGAAATCGAGGCTGTGTTTGCCAAATACGATTTGGACGGCGATCGAATTCTTGACGAAGATGAGCAGAAGAGAATGCAGGAAGATCTAGAAGGACAGAAGGTAGGATGTCACAGCTAACACCACGAAAATAAGAAGGAAATGAGTGCAATTGAAAATAAACCACAAAACAGTTTATTTAAATTCTGAGAGCTTTGTGTTAAGGGAATTCACCTCTTAATCCAAACAGCTAAAGCCTAAATCGTACATTAGTTGTGTTGTGTTTGCTTTTAATCTTTGGCGAGCTAAAGTGTCACTTCCATGAATATTTCAAGAAAACGATCAATGATTGTTGTTATTGTTTTATTACTATCTATTACTTGATTAGGTAACTGCGCATGCTAAAAAGAAAGACAAATTCTCTTTATTCAGAGATTAAACCCCTCCCTAAATACACAAATCAAGTGTTTTGTTGCACAACGTTTTCCTAGGGGAATAACTTAAAAAATGTATAAAAAATGCTAGCTAGCCTTTTTGTACTTATCTGAAGATGACTTAAAGTCGAAAACGTTTGTTATATATTTTTATCTATTGAAAAAATTTTAAGCCTTTATACTATATATTAAAATATTAATTATTTTGAAGTTTTTTAAGTCTCATTTGTGTTACAAGTTACGCTTAAGAATTTCATAAAATACAAAAAATGTTCTCGAGTTAAGATAAGTTGCTGCTCAATTAAAGTGAGGAAATGAATACAAATATAGCTCACACAGGAACACTTCCTTAGTAACCTCAAAGAACTTTCAACATAAAGCAAAGGAGGAAAATAGAATTCACACATCACTTAAAGCTGCTTACAAAATGTTTCGTCCCAGTCTATTTTGCACAACAATTTCATATTCTACCGAGAAGAGACCTCGGGCTGATCTAACGTAGGTTCGCGGAATCTAGTGCTAACCATCTCCCATCACACTACTCCAAATTACCGAGGAACCACGCCGCACAACTCAGCACACATCCTTAGCGCATTCTCATTGGCTGCAGTTTCGATGCAGTTCTGTTCTTAGCGCACATCCTTTTGGCCAAATAATTTTTACGTTTCATCTCATACAAGTACTCGAGATTTGTATCCCTTGAATACTATCTATATATAATGCTGCCCGGCACCTCGCCAGCCTCGCGTCTTCCATTGATATTGTTTTATTGCTATTATTTTATCCCTGCACTTCTATTTTTGCCTTTTTCTTAATATTGTTCTGTTGCTATGTTTCTATTACTCGTGCTCTTTCGAGAAAATGAATCAGGAATGCATACTAGTAAAATATCCGAGTAAATTGCAGGTCATGCGTAGTGTAAAT
Source organism: Zoanthus sanctaehelenae (assembly GCA_028564885.2). NCBI lineage: Eukaryota > Metazoa > Cnidaria > Anthozoa > Zoantharia > Zoanthidae > Zoanthus > Zoanthus sanctaehelenae. The sequence continues at coordinate 11,942 of JAOTRI020102369.1, forward strand.
TGCATAATGAAACTAAAAAATACTGATTTGAACCAATTGTTTAACAGGCTGAGCTGAACGAAGAAATTGAGGATATCAACCGTGCAAAGGAGGAAATTGTTCAGAACAGTGATGTTGACAGTGACAATGATACATCATCTACAATACTTGGTGGCCGTTCCGACTCACCTACCTCAAGAGGCCTGAGAACTGGTGCTGCCAAACGAGTGTCCAAAGAGGAGTTCAACATGTAAGTTGAACAGCATTCAGTTGTATGGCAAAGGTTTTTTCCCGCACGGTAGACTCTCTTCTCTTAAGGAGCAATGTCATAAATTTAAGAATGTCATAGTCAAATGTCATTTTTCAAGTTTGAACTGGCTAATAAATACATGTTATATAAAGGGGTGGGGACCGAACTTGGATCATTGTCATTTTTCAGAACCACCCCCCCTCCACCCCCCTTGGTTTAGTATTAGAGTCACATTGGGTCAATTGTGTGGGGTTTTTTTGTTTGTTTCTGAAGCTCTTCAATTCGTTTATGGTAAGAGTCAAGTTAACTTTTTTTTTCTTAGTTAGTGTTAGGAACAAGTTGGGTCAATCTCCAAATTTTATAATTACCCTCTCCCCCGTCCATCCCCCGTCCACTCATGGAGTTAATGCTAAAATGGATAATACTTATTATGTTTAAGGTAGAAGTCTCTCACACCCCAAAAACATAAATTCTCTCAAGTTTTAATTTTCTAAGGGGAATTAATTTCGGCTAAATTTGTTTGACTATAATTCATCCAAAGTATTCCCTGAACAACCGAGGCAATGTGAAGCTTTTTTCCAAAAGCAAGGTTGATCTATGTGTATGCGTCACGTTTACAGGCTTACTCGCCGTGTAGATCGTTTGGAGCACTCCATTGGAAGTATTGTGTCTAAAATTGATGCAGTTTTGGTTAAACTTGAGACGATGGAGAAGGCGAAGCACAAACGGAGAGAGACGATGGCAAAATTACTTCAGAGCATTACAGAGGTACAATTAATAACTTCTTACGATTCATGAAAGTTAGTTTCGAGATATATTGATAAAATGTTCAGTAAGTTATGTGTTTTAGTTGGTTTTTTATTTTTATACTCTTTTTTCGAGTTTCTTAAAAGCTTTATGCATTTCGGATCATCAATGCCCTCCTCACCATGTGCCTAAATGGAAACCTTGTAAATAATAAAGCGTTCGCTGACATTGTCATTACCTGCTAGGTTAAACTTGCTTCGCTTTGTTTTACGTTCGGCTTTATTTCCTTCTTAATTTTTGGCCATATTTATACTAGAGATGACCAAAGCGGGTAGACGACCTTAGTGCACCAAAGCGGCTAAGGTCGTCTAGTATAAATTCGAGAAAAATGGGAGACGACCTTGCCCTTCGACGACTTAGCCATCTGAAATTAAGGGCATCTGATCGATGAACTTAACGCGTAAGGACGAGTCGACCTTATCGAGACGACCTAATCGAGACGACCTTATCGAGACGACCTTAACACAAAACTTTTGTAAGACCTTAACCTGCAACCGACCAAGGCTAAAACCGTTAAAACCGTTCCGATATCCAGATGCCCACCAAGAGCCATCTGGTGGCTCATTCTGGTCTCTCTCTTTCCTTTCATTTGAACTCAACAAAACACCACATCGAGCAAAGACCTGTGCTTCTTCCATCTCTCCGTTTATTTGACTCAAAAACATCTGACTCTCGGTTCTTCGTCACTTTTCTGCCCATAACTGGAGCTGTTCTGTATCCTGTCGAGCTCTTTTACTAGATAAGTTGTTGCAGAAGTGGAACAAATACCGCCGTTTCCAACTGAGTTTTATTTACACTTGAAGCTATTTAACTTTTCCCGCCTTCGACCTGTTCGAAACAGAACTCAAGTCCGGGCTCTTCGCGCGCCAAAAAAAGTTTGAGCGTAATTAAGGTCGTCTGCTGGTAAGGCCATCTGCCGGTAAGGCCATCTGCCGGTAAGGCCATCTGCCGGTAAGGCCGTCTGCCGGTAAGATCGTCTGCCGGTAAGGCCATCTGCCGGTAAGGTTATCTACTGGTAAGGTCGTCTGCCGGTAAG
>JAOTRI020102380.1:0-14012 GCA_028564885.2 Zoanthus sanctaehelenae
CCCCCCGAGACTCTTGTTATGAGTTAGAAATAAAATCAAAACATCTGAATGTGAAAAGTGACTATTTTAATTTTGTGTACTTTGATGATTGTTATAGCTAATGTCAATAAACTATTTATCTTCATTAGATTAGGAAATCAAATTTATTTTGATTGGATGCGCGAGTCCTACCATATAATAATTAATTTAATATTTAGATCTTGTTGTCCATCGCAAAGGACGAGGGACGGAAGTAAAATTAAAGAATGACTTGAATTAGCAAAACGTTCTTTGAATGAAAAGCTTAGTCGTGTAAATCCTTTTTTTAGTAGTGTAGAGTGGGGAACTGGGCGAAGATGATTCCCAGTCTTCCGCACTGAGTGGAAATTTTGGTTTCGGCCTGTGGGTGAATTACTTTTTGTCACCAGCCAAAGCACAAGTATCAACAAGAAAATGCATAAAAACATATGGAAACTGCATTTGGCGCACAAATGTCATTGTCGATGGAATGTTGTTTGAACATCGTATATAAATAACTAATACAAATAGACAGAGAATGCAGAACCAATGTCACCGTCGCTGTATATTTAAAAGGTCAAACAATTTGCGCATGCTTTTAAAATATTTTCACAGCATTTCGCTTTGTAGTTGATCGCTTTCTAAAGAAATGCAATATTAATTTAGAAAAATCTGCATGTAAGAACACTTTGTGGAGGCACAGTCGTGGGAACAGATCAAGATCTGATAACCTCCATGCACAGTGAGAAAGCCAATTTACTTTATCAGATCCTTTATCTTTATCATAGACATTGTCATTACATACAAATTATACACTTGGGCTCATTCGACATGCAATTTTCTTCAGTTGCCCATTGTTTTGTAGTTTTTTGTACAAATTGAAGAAAATGTGAAGAGACTTCTAAGTTATTTAGCACTTCTAGTGACAATTTCTTAGTTAATGCGTTTTTAACTTGCTCGTGCCAGGAAGTGTGCTGAACCTGAGCTTTCTTTCCCTCCGGGTGAAATGCAATCATCAGTTCCTTTAAATACAGACAAACGGGTTTGTCTTACATGCGCCCAAATATTTGGACGAGGAGGCTTCTAGGCTTTCACTTTATGCCACATGTGGTTTCCAGATGTGATTTTTGAGTAAAACTAGCGGTTGTAAGCTCTTAATATTATTTTGCTAGGTTTTATTTGCAACTGGATTGGGCTCACGGTACTTTGCGAAACGGAGCGAGGCGAAACAAAACGGTAATATGCGAAACGAGAAATTGCGAAACGGTCAATTGCGAAACTATAAAAGTTATTTTACATGCACTCTAGCTACTGTTGTTAATTCTTTGAACTCTTATTGGGAATTCGTTTGAAGGGACTGCCATAAAAAATTCAGAATAAAGCAAGAGCTTTCAGAAACTGCTTCGAACAATTTATGCTGTAACATTTTGGCGGGCGCTAGAGAAGTTAAGTTATAAACAGTCCAATATATAATCAGTGTTGTTAATAACCAGTTGGTACAATCGGAAATAAATCCAAGATCCCATGTTTTTAAAAGGCAGATGTCCAATTCGTCCCATAAGAGAACGAAAACAAGCTCTGGACATAATTTAGAGGGCAAAATCTTGCGAGCAGCGACGTTGTTTTTCTATAGTCGAAGAAAGTTTTTAGAAACAGCTGAATTGTCTAAATCATATAATATTTCATATCATTTAACAATTTTAAAGTTTTGCTGCCAAATAAGCGAGTAATCGAGTCAATAACACTTTAGAAATTTCTATCTGCATTTTATAAAGCAATATACCGTTTCGCAATTTCTTGTTTCGCAATTTAATGTTTCGCAATATCTCGTTTCGTAAATTACCGTTTTTGCAATTTACCGTTTCGTTTCGCAAAGTACCGTAAGCTACTAGATTGAATCTACTAAGATGAAATGGCGACCACTCTACTCTACGTTTTCTCGTACTCAGGGGCGGATACAGGGGGGTGAATAGGGTGAATTTTCACCCCCCTTTTCTTCAATTTTTTGGTACATTCTTTGTACTTGCCACCCTTCTTCTTATAGAGTCATTGGTAAATTCTTTGTATTATTCACCCCCCTTCTAGAATTTCTGGATCCGCCACTGGTACTGTTATAGATTTTTAAGGGCGGACGTTGTTGACGCAGTTGGTAAGATCTCTACTTTCCAACCACAAGGTCCCCATGGCCTCAGTTCGATCCCGGCACTTTGCCGAGATTCGAATTCTTGTGTGGCCTTCTTTTCCGCCCATGCCAACTCAGCTTTCCATTCTTCCGGGGTAGGTAAATGAGTACCAGATTAGTGTCCCGTCCAGGGGTAGTCAAAGACTCTCATCCGCTTAACACTACAGAAACCGGAGATAAGCGCCGGCCTCATGGGCCACTAGGCTCGTATAAGGATTTAGCTTTTATACATTTTTAAACAAGAATTTGATTACTCGATTGAACGATCAGTTTGTTTTCAAACTAGAACGAAATTGATAAAAGGTCATGTTTGGATTAAGAATCGATTTACTTATTTAGAAATGAAAATGTAAATTCTGCACCGTATATATACTCCGACGAAGGACTAACGTCCGAAACTTCAGTAAGTGTTCTCTTTTTTACGGTGTAGAATTTACATTTTCATTATTAAACTGTTTCTTTAGAAACACCGACGCAGCTCAAACTAGTTTACTGCTAGTTATTTTTCTATTTTGGATTAAGAATCATTTAGAGCAATTGCTGTATGTATTTGTTAATAGATATGTTTCACATTCATCTTATTAAATTTTATCTTACCAGACATCTATAAATCAACTGTGTTTAGTTTTTGTCACCAAGTTATTGTTCTTTTAGTATAAGTATCGTTTTTAGCTGATGGAGAGCTATCGGGATCCGAACGTCAGACATAAACAATAAAATATTTGTAATCGATCTCCGATCGTCTCAAGTTCGGCAGGCGCATTCATGCATTCGTTAATTGGTGTGAAGAATGCTTGTATTCGGCTACCAATGAAAGACGTTCAATATGTCACGTGATATTTCGGGGCTCGGTACATGACTTCGGCAAACCAGCACATGTGATTGACCACGCGTACAGTATAATTATTAGTCAATGAACAACAGTCAAGATACAACAGCTCCCAGACACAGTATCTTACTTACTCTACGAGCTTACCACAGGCACAGGATACCTTTGGTTATTATTAGTATATATACAACAGCTCCCTGACACAGTATTTTACTCACTCCACGAGCTAACTGCAGGATACCTTTTATAGTTTTGATTGTCCCACGCGACGCTAATTTCAGAGCAAATGCCAAAATTAATGACAAAGGGTTTGAGGAAATGGATGTTATATGATGTACAGGCCAACGGGATTCGCAAGAGGATTAATTTGTAATCATAAAACGATGAATATATTCCCCAATTCGCTGAAACATTGAAGTTTGAATGCTTTTCTCCTTACATAGTTCCGCCATTTGGCGATAAGCTCCCAGAAACAAGATTTCCCTTTTTTGGTGACTCTTTTTTTTAAAAAAAGCCTTTTGTCTTTTCCTTGCAGGATTCTTATAAAGTTAAATAAAACCGTTGTTGACGATCTCGATTGGGCGTTGTTTCCAGATTTGAATACTTTCCTTTTATAGGCGTTTCACTTTCCTATTTCTGGTAAACAAATATGTGCTACTGATAACACTCAGAGTGTTGTTATTGTCAAAGGTGAAGAACATAGATTTGTGAAAGATATATCTCCTTTAGGTTTTGCAATAGACCTCTTTCATAAATGGCGACCATTTTAGTATTCCTTTGTCTTCATTCAAATTAGCCTCACTAGCCTCGTGTTCAAGCAGAAAATTCAAAAGAATATCTTATTCCAAGCGAGGCGAGTGAGGCTAATATGAATGAAGACAAAAGAATATTTAAATGGTCGACATTTATGAAAGAGGTCTATTACAAGCTATATTTCAATCTGGACTTAGTATGACACGACTTTCTTTAGCATGTGGGAGTATAATACATTTTATGAAATGCAAAAAGAACAATTTTGCGAGTTAGTACCTGCGAAAATGATCAAAAATGTTAATCCTACTGCCAAAAATTTGCATGAGCTGTAAACAAATTTTCATTTGCAGTGTCAAGATTAAAATCTACTTGACAAATTATTTTAATTATTCATTGTAGATTCGTTTCAATTAGTGTTGTATTATAGAATTAAACTTATCACGTTGTCGCATCTTTATTTGAAATAAATCTTGTCGTGTGACTGCCGCCAAAATGTCGAAAAAGGTTGAATTAAATATGAAGTGACGAGGGATTGGTTTGACTTTGCGAGCCGACGAATTTCGGCATCGTGTTTGTTTAGTGTTTGGTGTCGTGACTAATTCATACTCTGCGTGCTTTCCGTAAGTCTTTGAAATGAAAAGCTGTTTTTGATTTTGTTTAAAAATGCCATTTTGTTACGGCATTAGGTTTGTTCGTTAATGAGGTAAATTTCAACGAATTTACTGTTTAAATTCTACGAATATTTTGTGGCTAATGAGCTAGATTGTCGGCCGAGTTATGATAAACTTCAATTAAAGTTTCGGTAATGTTTAGGTTTAAAATTTAATGCTTTAAGGCCCATGAAAAACGGACGGAACACTACTGAAAGTCCAAACAACTATGTTTGGCCAACAATATAATCGGAGCTACTATTATTTTCTGCGTGCTCCATGCACATATACTGAACAACCGTTATGCAGCAATGCTCGTCGGAAAGGAGCGCCCGATGCATTATGGTACAATAACCTTTTTTTCAATTCTTTGTTAGCTTCGTATCGCGCTTTTATTTTCCAATTATTGTGTTTATTCACTTCAATAAGAGCAAAATTAATAGGAATGTTGAGGCTCAAATTCCCTGAAAATAAGAACAAATTGAAATTTTGACCGAGCGCAGGGGACTGGTACCTGTGACGTAACAGCAGGCAGACGTTCTTCGCAGTCCTTCGTATTTTACAATGAAAAATGTGATAAATTACTTCAAACTAAATTTCTCTATTTCTCGCTGTACTTTAAACCGTAGAGAAAGAAAGTTTTGTGTTAACAGAGTTAGTATTAAACAGGAAGCTGCACAAGTACCTTAGAACTCTTACATCATTATACATCAGGACTTCATAAGGAGCTAATGCAGTGCTCTATATAGTAAATGATAAACAGTGTGTGTTGGCAGTGTTAATATTTAATTGGAAGCTGTACAAGTACCTTCTCCTACATCATTATACACCAGGACTTCATAAACAGCTAATGCAGTGCTCTATATAGTAATAAATAGTGTGTTGGCAGTGTTAATATTAAACCGGAAGCTGTACAAGTACCTTCTCCTACATCATTATACACCAGGACTTCATAAGGAGCTAATGCAGTGCTCTATATAGTAAATGATAAACAGTGTCTGTTGGCAGTGTTAGTATTGAACCGTAAGCTGTACAAATACCTTCTCCTACGTCATTATACACCAGGACTTCATAAGGAGCTAATGCAGTGTTCTATATAGTAAATAATAAACAGTGTGTGTTGACAGTGTTAGTATTAAACCGAAAGCTGTACAAGTACCAGCTTCTACGTCGTTAGACACCAGGACTTCATAAGGAGCTAATGCAGTGCTCTGTATAGTAAATGATAAACAGTGTGTGTTGACAGTGTTAATATTAAACCGGAAGCTGCACAAGTACCTTCTCCTACGTCATTATATACCAGGACTTCACATAGAATTAACGCACGGTCAAAAACGACAGCTGTCCCTAAATTGTCTTCTTAGCACGTTTCGAAACGCAAGAAAACGTAACAAGAATTACGAAAACTGGTCACTTTGTTAAATTTAGAATTACTGAAGGGTTCTAGTTTTCACCAGTTGCTTTAGTTTTCACTGACATTGATTATATTTAGTAATTAGTATAGCTTTTGTTATTTGTGCTAAATTCTTGTATCTCGTAAGTCTTTTTTTCTTATGTTTTTGTTAATTTTGCTATTTATTGCTGTGCATATGTCCGAATTTTGTTTCAATAATTATGCTATTTTGTTAGTTGTACCGCACCTGACAAGTCTTACAATCAGCTTTCATTATATTGCATACCTGATTAGATTAGTTTTCTTAGTTATTTTAGGTGTCCACCCACAATCCAACTTTCTGAATTTCGTCCCGTATAAAATTGTTACTTTTCTTTTATCTAAGTGGAAATAAATTCTATTGTTGTTGTTACTAAGAAAAAAATCTTTTGTTACAATGTTAAAACGCAGCAAGAATGGCAGTTATATAAAAAATACTAGTATACCCATGGGTATGATAATGCTGTGAGTTTGATCATCGTTTAACTTTCTTTTAAAACAACATATAAGCGTCTTTTACGTTTTCGTTTGCACTTAAAGCTAGCCGCCGCACACTCGGCGAAAACAGAGCTGCAGTAAATCCGACACGAAAATTTTGCTGGATGTGCGAAGTAAATTGTCATGCGCACTTGCAGTTGCGGCAACAGCGCGGCTCTACTCTACTTTCGCCGCAAAGAATTTAAGCGTATTCAGCTCATGTAGTTGTTTCCCGCACACTGGGCGCTGTTATCGACAAAAATTAGCCAATAATCATCAGGTACACCGCCGTTTTTAGTGCAATGTACAGTTACGCATGCGTAGTCACAACAAAAGGTTATTTTCGCCAACGATAAGCTCGTTCAGTGTCCGCACATTAGAAAGTCTGTTAGAGGAGCTCGCATTTTAAGTCACACTTTCGGCAGCTGATAAGAAATGCCCTCAATGGAAGAAACAGACCACACCACTACTTTTTGCTAGAAGTATGTAGGGTTTTTTTTAAATCCCCCGAGAAAGTCATCAAGACACTGGACCTACGGTTTAACGTCCTAATACGAGAAGACGCGAAGGTCTAACCATTTTCAGATATTAGAGCAAAGGTAGCACCTTCCCCTCAATTATTTTAAAGACCCTAAGTGGTGGCCAGGCTGGAAATCGAAGCCGAGCCTCCCGCACAGCAGACTGGCTCCTTATCAACTAGGCTTACCAGGCGGCGGCTAACTTCAACATCACGTGAAAGTTAATCTAACAGTAAATTTCTGATCTATCTTCAACTCGAACTCGAACCTCAGCTTATCCAAAAAACCGGCTTACGTCACTCATCACAGACATTCTAGACCAATCAAAATGTTGCGTCCTTTCTAGGGTGAACGGACTCTTGATTCAATGGGTTATGTGCAAGCTGCCCTTTCTCCTCCTCCCCATTTCTCTCGCGGCTATTTCCTTAGGAAGAGCCGTCTTGCAGGCTAGTTTGTTCTAGTCCTAATGCCTTTGTTAGTTCTTCCTCTTCGGCTGATGACTCTAATGAGATATTTTTGTGAACTGAATAAACTCTAATAACACCTACCCTTTTAATGTGATGCTTTTGTTTTGCCGGGCGTGCACTCTTATAGTCTTGGTTTTCTTGGAACATTCATAGAGTCTACTCGTGGCTGCTGTCGCTTAAAAGCGGGTCAGTATATGCTGGTATGTGGGCCTGGGCGTGTAATCCTCTAGCCTGCGCCTCATGGTCCACTGGGTTTGTCTGGGTTGCCTGGTGCTGCTGCAAAGGTTTTAGCCTCACTGGTGATGGAGAAAAGCAATGGCAAAAAGCGAGTAACTTTGTCTGACTCCAGAGATGACATAAAAAATTGGGGAAAGGCAATTGTTATGGGTGACTTGACATAGGGTTCTGCTATGTATCTCTTGAAGCACCTTCGTCATTTTCTTGGGAAGTCCAATGTGCTGCATAGTTTTCCACATGGAAGGACAGTCGACAGTACGGCCTTGTGGAAATCCATGAATCTCAACTTCAGCGGAGAGTGCTATTCGAGGCTCTTTTCAATGATGTTTAAAAGGGTCATTTGCTCTATGCCTGATCTACCAGGGCGGAGGCCGCCGTGCTCTTCTATCAACTCGCTGCCAATGGCTAGCTGAATACTATCCTGAGTGAGTCTGACGGAGACCCTGCTTGAACAGTGAAATCAGATTTATGTTTCTACAGTTGTAGCAGTCTTTAAGGTCTCCTCTTCGGCAGTTTCATGATTTACCCATCATGTCATTATTTTTGCATCTGCCTCAATTTTCATACACCAATTACTCTTGTTTCGTGGTTCTTTTTCAAAGCTTCTGATAATATGTTGTACGGACACTGGCGCTTTACCATTCTTGGATAGTTGCAATTATCTCTTCCCTCGTGAAAACCTCCCATGTGTCGATGTTGATGTCCAATTTGTCTGTCCAATTGAGAACTTTCTTGAGGTGTTAATCCTGAGATTCACTTGTGTTGTTGATTGTGTTGCCTTCCTTGTCTTTCAATGGTTTTTTGAGGTTACTGTTGGCCTTCTGGAAAGCATAGAAAGAATTAATAGAAAAATATCAAATATAAGCCCTTGGCGGGATTCGAACCCCACATCTTCGGTTTCTTACTAGTCCGACGTGTTAACCACTACATCACAAGGACCAACCACGCTGGCAAGGTAGCTGGACAATGTTATATAGATGGTAACTGTATGGGTTCCCAGGGCGATATTTTTCTCTATTTTTAAGTTGAAGACCGTAAGTTTTGGTACGCATATATGGTATTATATGTTGACAAATCTAATTGGAATGCGTTCGGTGTGTAGATATATATAGGAAGAATTAAGAGAAAAATATCAAATGTAAGCCCTTGGTGGGATTCGAACCCCACATCTTCGGTTGAAAGCAGCCGAGTCTTCTGGTACGCTTCTTTCTTGTCGCTTTTTCGCGCTGACTTTTCTGCTTCTATTGCTAGTTCTTCCTTCCTTCCTATATATTTTGTCTCTCCGTGAACACCTTTTAACATAATTGTCTTTTTTACTGTACTACGACTGTTCTATTGTTTTTGCCCTCGTGATTACCCTCTGCCCATGTCATCTCTAGTGCATCGCATCAGCGTAGAACCAGTTTACGTACGTTCTTGAGTTGAATGTTCAACTGGTTCTTTATGGCACTGTTTTTGATCTTGGAGACACCCTTTGTAGTCTTTTTTGTTTGAACTTCCCTGGTAACTTTGATTATTCTGGCCTTGAACTTTCTAATTACTATGTAGTGGTCCGTCGTGGTATCTCACTCTCTTCACGAGCGGATGCACTGTATTTAGCTGCGCCACCTCCGTGAGATCATCATATTTGTTGTTGATCTTGTTCGGTTCATTGGTCGGGGGACATGCACGTGGCCTCGTGTTTGTGGGCTGCCTGAATAGGGGTCCTCCAATCACTAGTTCACTTTTGCTTCAGTACATTCAATCGGCATATCACTCCATTGTCATTTCTCCCTCCAAGGTTATGTCTTCCCATGATGTTCTCAGAGTTTGTGGTGCCGTCCATAGCTTTGAAGTTTCCCATAGTTAGCGAACATGTCTATCTTCGGAATTCTCTCCTGCTGTCTCTAGAATTCTTTTTTCGTGTCCAGGTTGACAAGGTTTGTGGCCCATAACATTACACGTGGATGATCTTTTGGAGTGATGAATGTCATTAACTGGCTCCCACTCGATTAGAAGTCGGAGGATTTCAGCTCTTTGGAGCTGAAATCTTCCAACTTTTCCTCAAATTCTATGGGGAATCTTTTGGCATCAGTTTGAGTTGGTACGCTTTCGCTCGTTGCCATGGTAACAGCACACTCAGATGCTACTTTCGTTCGCAACTTGAAGTACACACATATATCCTATTGAAGATTGTTATTGGTAATTTATAATATTAAAGTCGATTTATGAACATTTTTTTTGAAAAAAAAAAAGATTAAGCCTAAAAACATAAATTTTGATAGGTTATAATAGAAAAATGACGTCATTATGACGTCATAACTAGTTAATAACTTTAACTACTAAAATAAAGTAGAGCTTGTCACACTCAGCATTTTTGCCAAGTTTGGTTAGTTTAGGGTGAAGTGAAGAGAAATACGGAAGGGAGGGGCCCAAAAAGCCCGGGTAAGATAGGGTTAAGCAAGGGTCATTGTCTTTAATATCATGTAAATATTATTTTATGTCAAATATAGTGGAGGTCGGTTGGCCGCCATCTTGATAATGATTAACCCTTTCACTCCCAATCAGTTATCAACACTCAATTTCTCCTTACGTAACAAATATAAAATAAATATAATGTTTGGTGATAAGAACATAATAATAGGCCACTTCCAAGTTCCCTTGTGCCTCTGTTTCAAAGCGAGTCTAAGTGCGAAGCCATTCTTATGAAAATGACTTTGATTTGCATGAAAATGAAACTGAATGCAGAGCTTATTTCCATATGAAAGGTTTCGCACCTAGACTCGTTTTCAAACAGAGGCACAAGAGAACTCGGAGATGGTCTATTGTGGAACGCTTACCACAGGTAGCCCAGTGCATTTTAGGGAATAACCAAAGCACGCGTTTGTTTCGCACCTAGACTCGTTTTCAAACAGAGGCACAAGAGAACTCGGAAATGGTCTATTGATCAAACAAGGCAAACAACTGAAGATTAAAAGTAAAATTCTCTCAAACTTGTTCAATGAAAAGTTGGGCACAAGTTGGGAGAACTTAACGATTTACCATAGTCTCCTGAATGAGTCTGTTGAATAACCTGCTAAACCGTGAAAGCAGATGAATGTTTTTACAATTGTGGCAGTCTTCTTTACATACTTTACTTTAGCTCCGGTTTCGGCCCGTAAAAACCTCATCAACATACCGTAGCTAACAAACAGGTACAATTAGGCCTTCACATACGTACTCAATCAACCCAACTTTCCATATAGACATTGAAATCATTAAAAACTACTTTGAAAGGTGCTCCAAAACTGTTCAAATTATGATTTGGTGATTACTTCCAAAAATACTGTAATCAAAGAAATCATCGCTGAAGAGGTCAACAAATGATTTTGGGCTAGTTTCATAATCCCGATAAAATCAAATTGCAAACTGATGAGAATGTGAATTATTTTATGGAATTCTTTTATTGAACCGTAAAGTTTTTGTAGTAGACGTTTGACGAGAAAAAGAAACTTTTAGGGAAAAAAATTAGTTTGTTTCAATGACAAAAAGCAGCAACGATGAAATTGAAGAGTATGTCTTTATAATAAAGATCCAGATATTACTAATGGTTAACATGTTTCGGCGTTTATATAAACATAACATATCAATATAGAAGTAATAAAAAAGAGTAAAAAAGTACAAATTAGTAAGTAAATTACATCAAGTTGGTGTAAGGGAGAGCAAAAGTACAATTTATTATCGTAATAATAATAAGCTTTAATGATTCTTAAATGGCAAATTAGAAAGTTGAAGGACTCAAGATTACAACGCTTGAGATATGTATGATCATATTTAAAATAGTTAATAGGTCACTCCATTGAGTTTGAGCACTCTGGTATGCAAAACCAATTCACACTTGTGGAGATATAACTGCGTTGCTGTATTATTATCTTCAGTCCCAAAATCTTCTCTAAGCTGCATTGACGAGTCCTCAGAGGACGAAACAGTTCTGTCTTCAGATTCAGTGATGATAAAAAGATATAAATGTAAAAAGATAAAAGATATTCCAATTCATGTATTCAGATATAAAATTAAGTTTATATATAGATCAAGGAGATGCGTCCCATTTTCTAACGGCATATGGGATGAAGCTGTTGGATTCCGTAAACTAAACAGTAAACTTGATTACTAATTGGACGTGATAGAATGACGTTGGTCTTGTCCACGGGTCGCCTTATTTCAATGGCAATAAGGTTGAAATGAAAGAGTCCGCCGTTGCTTTAAGGAGGGCATTCTTTTCCGAAAGGAAAAAAGATGTGGATGGACTTCATAAATGGTTGAAGCATGATAATGCAAGAAGATAAAGGACTCAGAATAGCATGCATCAAAACAAAATAAAATGATCAACAACCATGAGTTAATCTAACAGTAATATTACAAATGTTCTTCGCAAACCACCTCGCAATCACTGTTTGTTTACAAGTTGTTGTATTTTTGTATCGTATTCATCCCAAATAATTTTGCTTAGAACTCTTTCATGCTGACATGATAAATTCTACATGATTAGTTTTTGTGATAGGTGCTCATCAATAAACAGTTAGAGTTAAGGCCAATGAAAATTGATATCATGTTTCTCATCAGTCACTTTCAGAAAATTGATGAGGGAATTTTTCATTTTTCATTATTCATTAATTTTTAATATTGGACAAGAATAGTCGTTTGAATGTAAAACAGGTATTCGGACTGCAGATTTGTGAATCTCCGCATTGTTGTACATGTGTTTGGTTTGGTTGGGGTGTGCTGTTCTGCGTGGGTGATGTGAAGTGTATGGAAGGGGTCATAAGTAGGCAGGTGAGTCGGGTGAGTATTGGTAGTTGATTTTGGTGGCGAGGTGTGTCTAAGAATGTTGGGGTGGGTATTTGTAAGGGGTTGGATAATAAAGAGGGTGTGTGTTGTGTTTTACATTGTTGTAATGTTTTGTTTTTGGGTTGCCTGTGTGAGAGGGGTGGGGTTAGGGGTTGTGTTTTAAGATCATTTTGGTGGCGAGGTGTGTGTGAGAATGCTGGGGTGGGTGTTTGTAAAGGGATGGGTAGTAAAGCGGGTGTGTGTTGTGTTTCACATTGTTGCGATGTTTTGTTTTGGGGTTGGATACGTTAGGAAAAAGGTGGGGCTGTCTGTATGTGTCTTGTGGGGAAGGGGAGGGGGTTAGGGATTGTGTTTTAAGACCATTTTGGTGGCTAGGTGTGTAAAGGAATGTTGGGGTGGGTGTTTGTAGAGGGATGGATGGTGAAAAGGGTGTGTGTTGTGTTTTACATTGTTGTGATGTTGTGTTTTGGGGTTGCGTAAGGTAAAAAAAATGGGGCTGTGTGTTCGTGTGTTGTGGGGGAGGGGAGGGGGTTAGGGATTGTGTTTTAAGACCATTTTGGTGTGTAGGTATGTTGGGGTGGGTGTTTGTAAAGGGATGGGTAGTAAAGTGGGTGTGTGTTGTGTTGTATGTTGTTGCGATGTTTTGTTTTAAGGTTGCTTAAGTTGAGAAAAAAGTGGGGTTGCGTGGTTGTGTGTTGTGGGGAAGGGGACGGGGTTAGGGAATGTGGTTTTGAAACCATTTTGGTGGCGAGGTGTGTGTGAGAATGCTGGGATGGGTGTTTGTTTTGAGGCGGGTAGTAGAGGGTGTGTGTTGTGTTTTACAACTGTAGTCGATTTTGGTGGGGAGGTGTGTGTAAGAATGCTGGGATGGGTGTTTGTAAAGGGATGGAGATAAACTGAGTGTGTTTTTTGTTGTATGTTGTTGGAACGTTTTGTTTTGGGGTTGTCTAAGTTAAGAAAACAGTTTGGCTGCGTGTGTGTGTGTTGTGGGGGAGGGGTGGGGGTAAGGGATTGTGATTTTTAGGCCATTTTGGTGGTGAGGTTTGTGTAGGAATGTTTGGGTGAGTGATTGTAATGGGGTGGATAGTAAAAAGGGGGTTGTATGTTGTTTTGTGTATTGTTGCTAGGTTTCGTTTTGGGTTTGCCTCATTCAAGACAAAAGTTAGTTTGTGTGTGTGTGTGCGGGGGGGCGTTAGGGGTTGTATATTTAAGAACGTTTGGTTGTTTTTGGTAGATATGGTGATCTTGTACTGGGGAGGTCTATGTATTGCTTAATTGAGTATCTGCCATGAATTGAGTAAAAGCCTTTCTATTTGTTGCTAATCTGTTAACTGTTGGGTACTTTTAAGTTTTGAAATCTACGAGTGGCGTATTTTACCGTAAAACATTTACATTTATGTAATAAAAAAATGTATGTTTAATCAAATGGTGACGAGTGAAATTAGGAAATGAATTTCACCCGCGCTTTATCCAAATTCTAATAATTTATTTTTACGTTGTACGTTCGTACACGTGGTAGGCTCACTGCATTCCAACGTGCAGTTACTGTGTTTTCTTTTGTTTTTGACATCGCCGTCCTCGTTGCTTAGTCCTAAATGCTTCATAACCGAGATTTCGTTAAATTATTTCATCTTCTTGGAATGCTACAGTACTTGACAAAAATC